>JAECUM010001092.1:0-70537 GCA_016617855.1 Megalonaias nervosa
GAAACAGTCATATATATCTATTGGAACCAAACTGAGTTCATAGATAATTGTTAATGACCCAAGAAATTTGTTCAATCAATCTGAATTTTAAAAAATGGAAACAGATATATAAATTACTTTTACAACCAGACTTGTAGTATTGTATTAAATACTGACCAGAATAAAGAATGCTAAGAACAGGTTTCTCTTAAATAAAATATAAATAAAACAAACTCTTGAAGAATTTAATTTTTCTAATCTAATATAGTAAAACCTGACTTGAAAGACTGCTGCTTTAGAAGACCATCTGTCATGAAATACCACATTTTTCATGCAAAAATCAGTGTTTCATATAATGTGTTAACCTTTTAATTAAAGACCACCTGTTTTGAGAAACCACTTTTTGTTGGCAGAAAGTGTGGTCTCTCAAGACAGGTTTTACTGTTTATCAACTGAGATTATTTAATGGTCTAGTTGCTCATAAAAATAGAATTCTTTAACATATCTTTGAATTTACTGGTGTATATCAAATTACTTGATACTTAATATTTTGCAAAGTACTATTACTGTATTTATTTACGTATGCTGTACACAACTGCAAACTGCATAGACCAGATCTTTCATTTCATACTGCACTCACAGATCAGGGTCAATGTTGTTTCTTCCTGAAAGGACTCTGACATGCTGCTGCATGATGTGACAGTATATCTAGCTCTGTGATGTTTGTAGCTGGGTTCAGGTCAGATAAAGCTGGTGTTTTATGGTACAACAACACAAGTAGGTTATTTAGAGCTGAGGTAATTGAAGTAAAGTGCTTTGCCCATGAACACACCATGGTCAAATGAAGTAATCTCATGTATTGTGTTCTCATGTAGTATAGTACTAACTCACTGTAACACTATCCATGGAAGCCATTGAGTATCCCACCTTATAGTGAGACTGTCTTATCATGAAGTACATGATACAGTAACCCCTCCTTATAATGCTATAAATAGAAGCCATAGAATATACCACCTTGTTGTGAGACTGTCTTATAATGAAGTACATGATACAGTACTCCCTCATTATAATACTTTCCATGTAAGCCATAGAGTATACCATATTATAATGAGATTGCCTTAAAATGATGTATATGATACAGTACTCCTCATTATAACACTGTCCATGAAATCCATAGAGTATATAACCTTGTTGTGAGACTGCCATATAATGATGTACATGATACAGTACTCCCTCATTATAATGCTGCCCATGGAAGCCATAGAGTATACCACCTTACTGTGAGACTTCCTTACAAAGAAGAACATTAAATATATAATTTAGCTACCAATAAATGTACTGGGAGTCATGACATACCTGCCTTATAAAAGATACTGAGTTATAATGATGGACCTTATAGTAAGTAAGTGCTGTATTTTATATTCAGTTTTCTTGACATAAGAAAGGAATACAAATAGAAGTTTTAAGTTATAGAAATAATTAATTGTGCAGTATGGATATTTGTGAAAACAAAGAATTTTGCATTAATTAATTAATTATGAAACACACACACACACACACACACACACACACACACACATACAGAAATAATTACTTTAAAAATAAATTAATGCAAATTGCATGATATGTATGTCAGATTACATATCTCATCAAATTTGCAAGTGAAGAAACTGTTCTGAAGCACAAGCTACAACATCTACTTGTATTACTGGAATATTCTCTTCTGAGAAGAAAGAACAAAAAATTTTATTATTTCTCTCACAATTTACATATTGTTTTAAAAATTTATTATAAATTTTCAAAAATATATATATATATATATAGGGATTTGATCTGACTGATTGACTACTAGTATTGTGATTGTTGCCTGAAATGTTTCATATGCTGTATTCCATATACAGTAATATGGTACTAGAACTTAGATTCACTTTGTTGATTTGTTTCTTTGCTTGCCCCTTAAACCTAATGACCATTACATCAACACATAAGGCTGACAACTGTACTGAAATGAATGTATGAAGAGTGTCTAAATTTTAATCAAACATTTTTAGAATTTCTTTTAATCTGTTGGAGCTGATATTTAACAAAATATATCACAAAAATGAATTGATGCTAACACTAGACCATTATTTACATCCATAAACCCATATTATATTTTATCCATGTAAAAATGCACATATAATAACACCTCATGTTATGACATCATGTAAGGTGAGGGAAAATTTGTGAGATACTGATACATTACTACCAGAAAGAGTTTCCTTCATTTTCAAAACTGTACACCTATTTTATAGGAAAGTAATGCCTGGAACTTTTGTACTAGAATATTAATTTATTTATTAATATTTAAAGTGGAATCTTTATATTACACAATCTGCTAATTCCTTCCCTTCTTGGCCACAAAATTTAGTGTCTGTGTGTGTGTGTGTGTGTGTGTGTGTGTATGTGTGTATGTGTGTGTGTGATTTGGATTCTTAATGTAGCTTTAAAAAATTTCAGTCATTTCAGTCATATTGCTATGATGTCTGCAGTGTGGCAGTTAATAGTGATGTCTAGCACTGGGGCACCATGCCACAGACATGTATCATGATGTCCCACCCTGACACGAGGCTGACCAGTCCTAACACTAACCTCTTAATGCGGAGTGTCTAGCGAGGCAGCTGTTAGTACCATTTTTATAAGTCTTTGGTATGACTCAGCCGGGGTTCAAACCTGTGACCTCCTGCATCCGAGGTAGATGCTCTAACCACTAGGCCACCAGAGCAGTGTAAATTTAGTTTGTCATAACCTGCTAATAATGGACTTGAATTTTATTATTACAGCCAAATGCTGAATCCAGCCTATATTTTTGGTCTCCTTTGTGGCCAGATTACACAAGGTTCCTTTGCACTTTAACTCTGTCAACTGTCCACCCTTTTCAAATTTTCATGTTTCTTAAATGTGGAAAAATTTATAAAAGAAACATCACAAGGGCTGTTATGTAGGCAAGGACAAAAATGGTATAATTTTCACAAATGACAGGCATAACAGTTTAGAACTGGACAAAAAACCCATTATGACATCAGTTGATTTAGAAAGGGAACAAGCTGTTATGTTACATCTTTCATGTGTGACAACTGACACATCTTCCCAACATGCAATATATACTTGCTTGTCAGTCAAGTCTAACTGCAAACTGCACAGATGCAGCCTTACTGATGCATAATGTGCCAGCAGATCTGGGTTCAAGCAGTTTGTTGGGAGTAATCAGGAGAGCAAACATCACAGACCCTAATCTGTTGGCACATTATGCAACAACAAAATCACGATCTATGCTATTTGCAATTGGGCTCGACTTATAAGTGAGTATGTACTGCATGTAAAACTGCATTCAGCTGGTTTTGTTTTAATATATTTCATTTCTTATATGATTTTATTATAGAGTATGTATGTATGTATGTATGTATGTATGTATATGCATTACTGGTAAGCAATTATAATTCTATAGGGCAGTCAATGTACATGCACAGACCTTGATATGGATAAAGCAGTCATTGGTTAAGTGCTTACTGTACTTTATAGTTAGTATATAATAAATAAATTTGTATGCATATTATGTTAGACACAAAGGACATAAGTGTATTCTTTAAATGAGCACCAAAAGAAAAACATATATGCTTTCTAAAATCAAAACTAATTACAACTTCCATATAGCCATAAAAGTAAGTTTAAAGTAGTGTTGCTTGACACATTAAAAATAATGCAAAAGGTCATCTCTCTCTCTCTCTCTCTCTCTCTCTCTCTGTGTATCACTTTGGCTTCAAACATTTTAAAGTCCACATTTAAAGACATTAAAAGAATGCAAAACAAACCATACTATACAGGAAAAATAAGACAGTATTATATCACAGTGTATTTCTATCTAAAAGAATGTTATGTTGTCTTCCTGAATGGACTGAATTCTATGCCATTCTCACTTTATATATATATATTTTTTTAATGTCGCTTTTGTTTTTATAATGCTTCATTTAAAACTAATTTTAACTTGAACTAAATAAAATCAATATAATGTAAAATTGCTGGCTGAAAAATTATCATTGAACACCAGATTTGAATACCTGAGTTTCTAAAGAGCTGGGGGTTACAAGATACTTTTGCTTCCAGGTCACAAATCGTTACTTTTAAGCACTGTTACATACACCATCAAAGTAGACTTGTGATAGAACTTTTATGATTATTTGGGATTTAATTCACAAAAAGGTCCTTTTCAAATTTTTACTTTGTATTATAGGAAAATAAATTGTTTGTTGAATTTTACTTAACTAATGTTGATTTTACTTTCTTTCTTTAACTTAGTTTAAGACCATAGAGTCGTAACAATATCAAATCTGAAATGATAGTTACACTTGAACATGTACAAGTACATAGTAAATTTCCACATTTAGAACAACTATCATGAAGGAAATCATATATGGTTTGACAAGGAATGAGTATAACATTTATTTTGTGAATAATATTGAACATCATGTGTTTCCTCTGCAGAAAAAAAAATCAAGGTAAAATATTAGTATTATTAATAGAAAGAATTTCTGCCTCATGAAAAATGCTCTATTTATAACATGGAGTCAAACAAAACTGTACTGATTCTAGTTTAGAAAGTAAAAAAATGTATAAACATTGTTTAAAAGCTGCATTCTTTCCCAAACTGATTTTTCACTAATAGCATAAACATGTTTTTGCAGCATTTAACATTGTAAAACCATGGTCTTACTTCCAAAATGCTGCCAGAACATGCAGTTAGGTTTGGTTAGATTTAAGAAAACCCTTGTGTTGTGGACTAAAAGAAGTGTTATTTATATTCAGTGATAAGGAGGTTTTCATAATGAGGCAAACTTTCCCTTAACTCATACATCAACTGTGGTCACATGATTGTATTTATTTTTTATGGTGTCAATTACACTTTTAAAGTTTAAGGTTGAACATAAAAGATCTTATAGAGACACTTAGTGACAGGAAATACTCTCTACATATTTATTGCCAATCTTATAGTGACACTTGGACAGTGACAGTATATGCTCTACATACGTCTTTGCCAATCTTATAGTGACACTTGGACAGCGACATTGTGTTCTCAATATGTCTTTACCAATCTTATAGTGACACTTGGACAGTGACAGTACATGATCTCTATATAAATCTTAGTCAATCTTATACTGACACTTGGACTGTGACAGTACATGATCTCTATATAAATCTTTGTCATTCTTTTAGTGACACTTGGACAGTGACAGTACATGATCTCTATATAAATCTTAGCCAATCTTACAGTGACACTTGGACAGTGACAGTACATGATACCAATCTTATAGTGACACTTGGACAGTGACAGTACATGCTCTCTATATAAATCTTTGTCAGTCTTGTAGTGACACTTGGAGAGTGACAGTACATGATCTCTATATAAATCTTTACCAATCCTATGGTGACACTTTGGACAGTGACAGTACATGCTCTCTATATAAATCTTTGTCAGTCTTATAGTGACACTTGGAGAGTGACAGTACATGATCTCTATATATGTCTTACCAATCCTATGGTGACACTTGGACAGTAACAGTACATGCTCTCTATATAAATCTTTGTCAGTCTTGTAATGACACTTAGACAGCTATAGCACATGCTTTTTATTATGTCTATGCCAATCTTATAGTAACTCTGGACAGTGACAACACTTGCTTTTCTACATATTTCTTTGCCAATATTTAAGTTCATTATGCATAGGCTGTGTACATTTGCATGAGCTACAGTAACTCTGTCACTGATTTGTTGACAACATAACAGAAGTGCATGAGAAACAACATACTGTAAAACACGTATTTAAAAGCTAAATGATCTGCAAAATGCTTTAGGGTCCCCCCCCATCCCCATTTAGATTACCATGTATACTCATGTATAAGTTGTGTGCAACTGCAAATAACATAGACTCTAATTAGCCATTACATGATGTACCAGCAGATCTGAGTCTATGTTGTTTGTTCTCCTGATTGTTCCCCAAAACTGCATATATCCAGATTTGCCAGTGCATTATGCAATGGCAGATCTGGAATAATGTAATTTGCACTTGGGACTTCTTTGCATCTAAATACAGTACTCCTGACTTCTTGACTTGAGTATTCTTTTGTTAAAATTATTTAAATATTTTTCACTGGGAAAATCACAAAATTATGTCATACCATTATCTCAGTTTTTTACTTATTTTTTTGTGAGTGAATGCAGCTTTAAAAGACAAAGCACTTGCAACTAACTATATTAGTAAATAAATCTGAGTAAGAAAATAATTTTTTCAATTGTAACATGTGACATTTATTGGGATTCTAGTAATGTGTAATCTGATTTGACAAGATTTAAAAGCAAAGTTTATCAAATATTTTACTTCCTTATAGCAAGCATGAAATTTCTTAAACACTGTAAGACCTTCTGCAAATTTACAAATCAATAGTTTAATATACTGACCACTGTTTTACTTAAACATCATAGCTTAGTCCTCATAACATCTGAGAGCTGTATCATTTACACACCAAGGGTACTGTACCTCATCTTAAAAAATGGTATTGGACACTATGCTATTCCATGAATAAATATGATCATAGAACCCATGTTTGCGATGTATGTAGTTTAATTTAATTCCCTATAAGGCTAATATGGTGTATAATGTGGAACAGTTATATGGTTCCCAGGAATATCATCAGAGTCAGGGACCACTGTGCTTATGCTGACCAAAAGAATCATTTTAAAAATAGCTGCCATAAATGGTCAGAAATTGGAATTACAGCACTGCATCCTTAAAAACTGCAATAAACACAGTAATGGTAGTCATTTCCACATAGTTAACAGGAAGTGCTGCATTCTCTACAAAAATCTGCAACAAGTATCTATAGCCAAGTTTTTGAAAAATGTATAATTTAACCCTTTTTTTTAAATCAAAAAAAATTATACTGGGAGAAAAAGAAGCAAAAATGAAACAGCTTTAGTTCAAATTTATAAAACAAGGGTTTTAGGTCACAGTAGTTCCTGTCTTAATAATATCACATGCCACTTTGTGACATAAAACTGATTTGGGAGTCAAATGACATAAGTTTGATTAGCATGACTGACAATGACAATATCCAATTCCAGCTTTACAGTGTTGATTAGTACTCTTTCACTTCGTATAAAGACTTTCTGTGTTCTCTCTGAAGGATAAAAAAAGATGAAGAGTTTCATGTTGTCTGACAGATTCACCAGGAACAAACCATGGATGGCTCCTCCTTCTGAAGCTTTGGTATTTGATTAGTAAAAAGAATGTTACAGTCACTGTGAGACTGGTGTTATTAGTTTGTATGTATGTGCTGGCATTAGGCAGTTAAGCCATGTTTTCAAATAAATGAAACTTACAAGGTTTAAGGCAGAGAAGCTGACACCAAGTACCATATATACTTGCTTATTAGTTAAGTCCAACTGCAAACTACACAGACCCAGACCTGCCATTGCATAAAGCGCCAGCAGATTTGGGTCAGTGCAGTTTGTAAGGAGTAATCAGTAGAACAAACAACACAGACCCTGGTCTGCAAGCACATTATGCTATGGCAAATCAGGATCTTTCTTGTTTGCAATTTGATTTGACTTACAAGTGAGTACAAATGGTATGGTATTTAACATTATCATTGGGACACTAACCATGTAATGTGGGAGAAGGTATGGGCAGATGGTACTTTTTCAACATGAAATTCTGGCCCCATATTTGCAAACAACAAAATTGTGCTCAAATCTACTAACCTATTTTTTAAATCCAAACTTCCACACATCAGGTGTAGAAAAGTTCCCTTTCCTTTAATAAGGACAATAAAAAATGTCCCAGCTCTAAATGAAAAAAAAACAACCTGTTGACTCCTAACCTCTCAGAAGTCTGGTGTCTATTTACAACATTACAGTATACAAGTAGTTTCAAAATGTTCATCGACTTTTGCAGTCAATAAGCACCTTATGAATTTGAATTTTAATACTTATCCACAGTGTATCATTAGTACTAGTATACCAGATATGCAATTCCTTGTAATTATGCAAATATCTGTAATAGATATTAGACTATTTCAAAATGTATTGACTTACTGCAGGATGGAGTGGCAATAGTTTTCTTTGTTTTTATTTACTATTTCTTTAATTAAGACCGTTTCCTAAGTACAGTGAATTACTACACTGCTAGTTCAAAAGGGATGATCAACATCTACTTAGCACAGTGAATTGCTACACTGCTAGTTTAAAAAATAATGATCAACATCTCTTAAGCACAGTGAATTACTACACTGCTAGTTCAAAAAAGGAATGATCAACATTTCCTAAGCACAGTGAATTACTATGCTGCTAGTTCAAAAAGGATAATCAGCATTTCCTAAGCACAGTGAATTACTACAGTGCTAGTTCAAAAGAATGATCAACATCTCCTACAGTGAATTACTACGCTGCTAGTTTAAAAGGGATGATCAATATATCTTGTAAATTTCAAAAAAAGAATAAAATCTTTTGGGCATGTGATCATTACTGTTACAGAGAGGTATAATTTCAATTAATATATTGTGGAAGGGCTTGGCCCTACCTGGGTTGAAACCTGTTTCAGAAGATAAATGCAGCGAGATATGAGAAACATATAAGAAAGAACACATCAATATACAGAAAAAAACCCCACATCAATATATGAAAAGCTGTGCATTTATTTGATTTGGAGTCTAAACTCAATTCAGCGTGTGTTTACACACTCAAAATAAGAGTATAGATCCCTCATGTCACACAAATTGTAGAAAATGGATGTGGAAACATTAATGCTACTAAAACTGTTTTGCTTCGGAAACAAACTTTAAGAATTAATAGAATGTAATACCTTTTTGGTTTCTTGTTAACATATTGTTTAAGTTGCATATATGGCGACCATTACAAGTTTTTCTGTGTCAGTAGGGATCCTTCATTATGTTTGTGTGATAGCATGTGAATATAATAAATGAATATTGAATAGTTATTTTTCTTTACCAAATATTGCTGGAAAATTAGAATAAAGGAATCACAAAATAAAAAATATCGACTTTCTGACATTGTAAAAAAAGCAAAAGCTGTAAAGTGAAAAAGATATAATTGATCATATTATATACTTGCATTATTCAATTTCTGATTTTAACATGGTTTTCACTACTATATTTATTTGCTCCTGCATCCAGCTGAAAACGCCTTAGACCCAGATCTTCCATTATATAGTGCACCTGCAGTCCCATATTAAACTGTTATTCAGTTTCAAATTAACTTTGTAAACCCTTAATAGGCAGTGGATTATACAACATAGAGCAGATCTAGATCAACAATTTTTACTCTTGGTAAATGTACAGGATGACAATGTTCACACTTGAGACTTGGATGCAGAGCAAGGTCAACAATGTTCACACTTGAGACTTGGATGCAGAGCAAGGTCAACAATGTTCACACTTGAGACTTGGATGCAGAGCAAGGTCAACAATGTTCACACTTGAGACTTAGATGCAGAGCTAAGGTCAACATGTTCACACCTGGGTACATATCTAGACTGACACTGTTCACACTTGGGTGCAGATCTAGGTCAACAAAATGTCTACACTTGGGTAAAGTACTAGGTCTTTCCTCCTGCATGTCACAAAAGTTTACTAATGGATGCACCCCATGATGATGTTCCAGTATAAAAGGTCTTTTATTTTATTTTTTTAAAGTGTGCTTTGAATAACAAAATCTGACAGTATTTTAAGGATTTTACCCTTTTTTGCATTTATCTTTGTCTTATATGTCTTTTGGGGATACTTAAACTTACTCTGCACTATACAGACAGGATTGTGCTGATGTGCTCTTAAACCCAATATATATATATATATATATATATATATATATATATATATATATATATATATATATATATAAATTTTATGTAACATACATGTTTAGTATGAAATAAATTATGTAAGGTTTTGATAATCTATTTTAATTATTAATGATGGTTATGTTGGGTTTACCCTGGAATAGACAGTGATGTTTCATTATCATGGAGCTAAGTCACACAACAAAGCTATATTTTGCAAATTTTACACAAGACATGTAATACAAACTTGATAGCATTTTTGTGAGAATTTAGAACAATTATAGGAATCATTGATGCATGCATTTCATAAATCTTGTTGTCTTTAATTCTGAACTATTTCTGAACCATTCTGCTTGCAATAGGAATGCAATGAATGCAGGATAGAGTTTGTATTTTATAAACATCTGAGAAGATTTGATTGTTATTTGAATATTTAAATATTTAGTTTAATAACTTGCATCAACCATATATAATATTAGAAGGATAAAAAGTGTATAAGACTGGTGTGTTTCAAATGCAACTATAGACTGTCAACATAGTTCTAAACAAATACACTGTAGTTCTAAATAAACTAGGCAAAACCCTCTTGTCAAATGCTATCGGAAAAAAAAAACGAAAGAGGTAAAAAGTACCTACCTAATATATTTATGTTTCAAATGTGTCAAAAATTTAAAAGTGCACCTACTGGAACTCAGTTTGCTTTGGTCTGAATTGAAAAAAAATATGTTCTTTGATGAAAGCAATGTGACTGACAATAAAGATGATGTCTTTTTTTGTCATTTGAAGAGGTTTAAATTAAACAGGCACATGTCATGATGAGGTGCAGTGATAAGTACCTGCACCATATTTTGTCATATATAATGTGCATCCAGTTCGGAACAGAACAGAACCAGATCTGTTGTGGCATAGTACAATGCCAGTATATTAGGGTCTACACTGTGTGTTCTACTCATGATTTCCAGCAAAAGGCATAGACCTGATCTGCTGGTACATTATGCAATAGCAGATCTGGGCCATTGAAGTTTCAAGAGGGGTGCATATTCTAAATAGTTAAGTCCTAAAAGCTTGCCTAACAGTCAACACAAACCAGCATGAACCATAAGCAACAATTAGGAGGCATGTTGTGAATTGCTGCTGAAGAAGCCTCAGTGATGAAGTGACCTAGGAAGCCTGGTTTGAAATTGGAAGTCCTCAGCAATGGAGTGACCTAGGAAGCCTGGTGTGAATTGGAAGTCCTCAGCAATTGAAATGACCTAATCATATTTTTGATACATAATGTGAAGAATATAGTGATGTACACAGACAAAGCTTTCTAAACAATCAACTAATATCATAGCACAATTATATATGTTAATGTAACTAGTACAATTCCTACATCATATTACATTTATTTATCAATATTATATAACAAACATGAAAAGTACATTATTTGTAATAAATTTTAGGGCTATGTCCCCTGCTACTGCTGCTAACATATGGATTAAGTCAACCATCTTGTCAGTTGATTGATGAAAAAGTTTTGCTGTACAACAGCCCCATATCTGAACATGTATCTAAAATCTAGATACATTCTTATCAGATTAGGCCATTCAAACTCAAGTGTTCCATTCAAACTCCAGTGATCCACACCAACCCCACTCCAATGACTCATTTTTAAAAACCATAAACTGCCTGAAGCTTATAATGTTTGACCCATTCAAACTCCAGTGATCCACTAAAAGTCCAATGACTCATATTTTTTAAACCCATACTGTCTGGGACTTTGAATTTTGGACTGTTAATGTCTTCTAATTAGGAGACTGATTCTGATGACCCTAATCTGACTGCATATTCCAGACAATAGATCTGACTCATCTGTTTGTTGAGGTATGCCCATTAGATAGGTACACAACAGTACATGTATGTAAAGACAGAATGTGCATCTAGTGGCTATGAGAACCAGATTTATGTCTATTGGTGGATGAAAACAATCACATGAGAAGAAGAAGCCAATTATAAATTTTTATCTTCAAAGATAACCATTTATAATATCTAAAAAAAACTGTTCATTGAGAACTGTACTTATTTATCTGCTATTACTTTAATTAAATGCAATCTTGCTTATATTTTTGTGTAATGAGATGTGTCTAAATGAGAAAATAAAACACTCCCAAGATTTGAAATAAATATTACAAATTAAAAGACAATTCCTCTTTAGTATGAAACTAAAATATACTGCTGATTTTTTAAATTTTATTAATTACAGTGGTTGCTCTTTTTCTTTTTTTTGTTACTGTTATTATAATTTTAATACAGTAGAAATTGGACTGCTTTTACTTGAAATTATGTTGGTATTATAGATAGCAGGCTTCTGTAGGATTTCTAACTTACAGTCTACAATTCAACAATTCTCAAACACAAAAAGTAAGAAAAAAGAATAACAGCAAAAACCAAACTATTTTTAACAAATAAAAAATAACAAAAGAGAAGACAGTTGATGTTCTATGCATGATTTTAAACATTGATAAGTGGACATTGCTAGATCAAGAAAACAATAGATTCTAAGCACAATACACTAGATACATTTCTTGTCAGACCACAAACCTTCTGTTTCCAAAAATGGGCAAGGAGGGTGAGACATGGAAAAATAAGGACACACATAAAGAAAACTGTTCTGTGGCTTTGAAATGTAAAATGTTCAAAACAACACAAATTAGAACATAATTACAAAAATTATCGATAACTCATTACCAAGTCAAAGTTAATCACCTAATCAGAATGAAAATTTTAAATAGCTAGCATGCAGGGGATTTCACTGTAAGCAATAGTTAATGAATAAGCAAGGCATAAATGGTGAAAAACAATAACAGACAGATACTCTGATCTAAATTTAGACACTGAAAGCATGATAAATTACTGAAATGACAGCACATATTGGTTAGCAGAAAAAATTTAATTTTCTAAAATAATACTTTCACAAATTTAATTTCTTATGCATCATACAAAAGGCACAACTCTGTGTGTGTGTGTGCAATAAGATAAGATCATTTTGTCTGATAAACATGTTTATGTGACCTTTAGATCTTTTTGATGAGTTTGATGGGTTTTGAGTTCAGGTCATTGCTTACCTCCTTTGGAAAACCAAGTCACCTGATTTCTGATTGGTTGGATGTTAAAGGACCTGACCTTGTTGACAAGTGAGAATAATTTGGAAATGAACTTTTGATTCTCATCCTGGTTCTGAAATTGTGTCTTAGTTTCTTCTATATGTAGTGAGTAACTGAATTAATTATTCCTATCTTAAACATCAGACTTAACAGAATCAACTTTAGTTGTGTCCAATTAAAATTTTAGAGGATTTATTTATTTAAATTATTCATTGGAATTAGAAGGAGCAAATAAACATTAGGACTAAGTAACTATTTTGGAATTACTGTTGAGTTCATTTAAAGACATTTTGGATTATATTATTGTGACATATCAAGACTGTTTGTATATCAGCACTATTCAAAGTGACTGACACATCGGTACAATAAATCAGACTTCATTTTGGAATACCACTGGGACTCATTTGGAATACTCTATACCTTTAGACTTGTGAGAGAACTTTTAGGACTATTTGGGAATTAATTCACACTACTGTATGTGTGTGTATGTAAGTTGGATAATTAATCAAACAGTAATCTTACAATTTCTTTTAGCTTCTTACCTTCTTTCCCTTCCCACTGGCTGGCTGGGGCAATCTCATAACTTCTACCGGCCAGTATCGACACTTGGCAATCTTGTCTTGGAAACTGAAGACAAAATTCATTTAAAAAATATAAACTCTTGCCATGTGAATAAATATTCACACCAAAGAAAATATTCCTTTCAAACTAAGAGCTCTTGATTTACAAATGCTGAAACAAAAGTTGCAAGATTCAAAGACAGATATTGAATCAATCAAAATTATATAAATACTACTGAAAGTGATTTGTACCTTCGCCTTATCATCAGAACACATAATTTTGTTTATTAATCATATTACAATTTGGTAAAGTAATTTCAATGGACAATTTAAAATGCGGTACATATTATGAAAAACCTATTCAAAATAAAATCATGTAAGCAGTTTGATATCTAAAAAAAGGAACACAATTTATGAAAAACCCCGATAATGTGAATTAATTTATTATTGTGGGTATTAATTTTTATGTTTTTTTGACAAATGAGTTGTTTTTATTGGTACTTATATTTGAGGATTGCTCTTTTTGTTTTCAAGGCAAAAAATTTTCTTTGTATTATTTAATCTGTGTTTTGAAACAACCATGAAATCTATGAAAACTTGTACTCTGTGAAAACTGGTATCCTTGAAAACTCTACCCAGTGAAAACTAGTACCTTTTGAAAACTGGTACCCACAAAAAAATAATAAATTTACAGTAGAATGAATAAATTTGCTGGTCCTCTTAATTTCATATTATGTGGATTATACATGAATTTCATATTATGTGGATTATACATGAATTTCATATTATGTGGATTATACATTTCCACTTCACACTCTTTGACATGAGTTACTTCCCTAAAATTTGCAATTGTTCAGATCAAAGGCAACATATCACAGAATGGTGAAAATGTAGTTTTAGATTGCAATTTGGGAATTAGTCATTTAACATATTTTTTTCTTATGAAGTGTAGTTACATCCCTTGATTTTATAATGGGGTAAAAATTAACAGTTCTTCGTTTTTGGACCTTTGATGTAAATATTTTACCAAAATTAAAAAGTTTGAATTTCGTTTACAATACAAGCAGCTAAATTCTTAAATTTCCCTTATCATGCAAGAGAAATGGCAGATAGCAGATTAAAAGGGAAGAAACATTTCAGTCAGTGGAAGCTATCATCTCCAAGAGAAAGGTTAAGCTTATCTCATAACCCTGTAATTCTTTGTTATAAAACTTTATACAGCATTCCCTCATTATAACACTGTCCATGGAGCCATAGATACTGCCTTATAGTGAGACCAACCTAATAATGAAGTATGACATGAATTTAAATGAAATAGGATCCATGAACATGCATGTAATAATGAAGGGCCTAATAATGAGCAATTGCTGTAAAATTTTTACATTAAATGAATACTGTTATACTTATCATTCTCAATGTGGACTAGGCCTTAAGAAATGTCTAACCAAAAGTTACAGGTTCCAGCAACAAATGTTTCTCCGATGAATCAATAGAAGTTGCTCATATCTTCACAATCTGCATCTGACCAATAGAAACTTTATTTCCAATATGGTACTGACAAATTCACAATGTATACTTTATTTCCAACATGGTGCTGCCAATTCTCCATGTGAAATTTATTTTCAATTGGGTACTGGAACTTTTTCGAAGTAAACTTTATTTCAAATAAGGTACTGACAAGTTCTCCTTGCAAACTTTATTTCCAATATGGAAATGTCAAATTCTTCATATAAACTATATTTCCAACATGCAAATGCCAAATTCTCCATGTAAACTTTATTTCCAATATGGAAATGACAAATTCTCCATATAAACTTTATTTATAATATAGAAATGACACATTCTCCAACTTTATTTCCAATATGGTAATGACAAATTCTCCATATAAATTTGATTTCCAATATGGTAATGACAAATTCTCCATGTAAACCTTATTTCCAATATGGAAATTACAAATTCTCCATATAAACTTTATTTCAATATGGAAATGACAGATTCTCCATATAAACTGTATTTTCAATATGGAAATTACCAGTTCTCCATACAAACTTTATTTCCAGTATGGAAATTACCAATTCTCCATATAAACTTTATTTCCAATATGTACTATCAAATTCTCCATAGAAACTTTTTTCCAATATGGAAATGACAAAGTCTCCATGTAAACTTTGGTTCCAATATCGTAATGACAAATTCTCCATGTAAACTTTATTTCCAATATGGTAATGACAAATTCTCGATATAAACTTTATTTCCAATATCAAAATGATAAATTCTCCATATAAACTTTATTTCCAATATGGAAATAACAAATTCTCCGTATAAACTTTATTTCCAATATGGAAATGAAAAATTTTCAATTAATACAGCATACCTCTTAACTGCCCCTGTTTCCATATAACACCTTCTCTCAGTGTTCCATGTGACTCGATTCTTTTCAGATTCTGACAGCATTCTGTGGTCTCGATCTTCCTTAGCTCGATAATCTCCATCCTCATCTTCAATCGGATCAGATGAGATAAAACTGGAAAAAGACATCAAATTTCATATGGCTTGCATGCATGGATGCTTTCCTCAATGATCTCTTTAACTTTCATATCTATAACCATTTCTAGACTGATTATCCAATGATTTCAATAAAATATAAAAGAATAATTTTTTTATACAAGATATAATTCTTCAAAACTTTTGTAATTAATGGAACAACACACTTTATTAACTCACACTGAAGACTAAGACACTCAAAAAGAAAATGTTTCTAAAATCTGACAGGCAATATCTTATCTGCTATTCAGACTAATGAATTTGAATTACTACTACATACCCGCCATATTCCCAGACAGTGTTTTTTTGGGGGTTGTTTTTAGATCCATAATGTGTTTTGAGGTCCCAAGACCAAAAATCAAAGCCTCATCATCTCACTGAGAATAAACTGTATTTTTATATAAGACTAAAGAAAATGACTGGAAATTTCAATCTGAAATAAAAGAACCAAAAAAACTTGTCTGTTTTCATTAAAGTATTTAATACACTTACAAAGAAAATATAGTTGGTAGACTTAGCATTGTCATATATCATCACTGCAAACATATGTGCCAACAATCACATAATCACAATCACACTGACATTAAATCAAAACATACACCAAGTTTCAGTTTTCAAATCAACTGCATAGCAAATTATAAACAGTCTTTGCTAATAACAGTAGTTCAATAGCAGGTTGGAAGGTAATGCAAGTGTCATTCTTTGTGTTCATGTTTACATTTATTAGAGACTGGATGGTACTGTTGTTCAAGTTTCTCTGCTGGATTCACTGAAGGAATCCTAGTATTCTTGATGACCATAACGTTAATATTGTCAGAACTGTATCTGATGCTGTCTGACCATGCTTGTCTCTATAGAAAATGAATATCCATCACATCTGGGATTCACCATTTCATTGTGGGGAGAGGAGGGAACCTAATATTTTCAAGCTGAATGGGGGCCTTCTAGGTGATAGAGCAGTAATAAATGTTTCTATCCAGTATGGGTGTTAACATTTTAACAATACAAATTAACTGTGTAAACATGAGCATGTGCAAATTATTGTCTTTCAATAAATCTATTTTGTGGCTAAAACCATCCTAAAAAGCTTGATAATAAAAAAGAACTAGTCTGAATGTTAATTCAGCCTGTTCTGGTTTGTCATGATGTTACATATAGGTGGTGCTGCTATTTCAATGAATGTCATACACTCCTGAATGACTTATTATGTCGATATGTTGTTAGCAGTATACACACAGACTGAAATGTTCCCCCTTGCTGCTGTGCTACTCAAAGTCAAACTCCATCAATTGGGAGTTCTGAAATTTAGTTTTGTTGGACTCTGATTGCTTCACTGATAGCTCATTGTTTCCTGAATCACAAGAAATGTGTTTTGCCATTTTGCCTAAAAGATGAATCAAACTTAAACACTATTCCAATGACTGAAATAATAATGCTTTGCACATTATATATGGAGTAAATACAACTCCATAGAAATGTTGTTGCTGTTAACAAACTTGCCAATAATCTTTAATAAAGATGGCTTGAACATTTTAATTCAAGGCAATGATGTGTAATAACTTTTGTTCTTCAACACGCATCTCCTTGACTTGCCTATAGCAGAAAATGAATTCAGTTGTTCTGCTTTGTGAACTTTACCTATGCAAATTAGCCTAATGGGCTCCCTCAGAACAGTCTTCGAAGGACTTAACACATCACCATAGCTATTGTCAGCCAATTAAGTAATGCATGAAATGGTGGTTACTTACACCTGACCAACATGCCTTTTACTTTCCTGTATGACAATTAGCCGTATAAACTACTTCAAGGATAGTTTTACATGAGCTACAAGCAGGACTGTTTACTGATTACAAATGCTGCATGTCACTGGCTGCATGTTACAGACTGAGGTGCTGCTTTTGGGGTTTTTTTTTGTTGAAGATTTCTGAGAATTGTGTTTGGGAGTAAAAAAAAAAATCTTCAGCATGACACATCATGTTATGGCAGGTATGCCACTATCTCATAACAAACCCATAATGTAAAATAAGTTCATATACAAAGTTCTGCCAAAGTTACTGGAAGGATTGTTAAATTTTATTTCTCCTGTTTTCCTATAATTCCTCTTTTAACTTTCATTTTGTTTTTTACCTGTTTCTGTACATTTATTCTCTTGAAACTTATTTTCCTCATTTGTCCGCTACCGTTACCTTTCCCTTCATATCAGAAAGAGCAAACTTTATCATCATTCTTACAATCAATGGAATATTTTGTAGGGGTTATTTGTAATTTAAAAAAAATAATTTCATTCATACAATCAATAGCCAAGTAGAGATCATTACAATGAAAAAGAAAGGCTAGAATATCAATCAGAAACATTTTTATGTTGTCATTTTGTTTGTTTACTATTGGATCTTTCTACTTGACTGACCATATAAAATTTCAATTCTGTCAGGACAGAAGAACTACAGAGAGTGATGATTTGATGTTCCTTTTATACTTTTTTGGTTTTACAATATTGTAAGCATTAGTTTTCCAAAAAACTTAAAGGCTCCATTATGTTTCATTAATTGTTTGGTTTGAAAATAAAGAAACTAAGTTTTAAAGACAGAGGTTTCTTGGTATATGCCTGTAACCTGTATAAACAATAAAAAATCATGCTTAATGCTCATGAGACTGTCAATACAGTTAATTGTCATAGAAGGGATTCAATGGTAAGGTGGTCAGAGACCACCAAACATCATTATGCAGATTACTTACCTGACTGGCAATAGCCAAAGTAATGTTATGTAGAGCACTGCTGGGAGATCCCATGAAGATAATTTACAAAGGGGAAACAATCCAATTGATCTGAAGTTAGGTAAAATCAAAGATATGCATGTTGACGAAATAGCAGTTCTACTTTATTACCTTGAATGATAATGTTTAAGCCATCTTTATTAATGAATATTGGCTAGTTTGTCATCAGTGGCAACATTTCTTTGAAGTCAGATTTCACTCCATATATTTGTAAATATGAAAAACATTAGGATATTATTAGCTGAAATAGCGTGGAAGTGTTATCCATTTTAATTTGAAGGTAAAATCTTGAAACTCAGCTGTGATTTAGAGATGGATAAGCCATCTGTGAAGCAATCAAAGCCTAGCCAAACTAAATGTTAGAATCCCTTGCTGACATATTGTATATACTAGTTTATAAGTCAAGTCCAACTGCATACTGCAAAGACCCTGATCTGCCATCACATAATATGCCAGCAGACCTGGGTCCATGCAATTTGTTAGGGTTAATCAGTAGAAAAAACAACACTGACCCTGATCTGCAAGTGCACTGTGCTATGGCACATTAGGTACTTTGTTATTTGCAGTCTGACTCAACTTATAAGTGAGTACACATTGTAGTTTGAGTTTGTGAAGTGCAGCAGCTAAGAGGAGAATTTTTTGTTTGCCAATACCATGTCAACATTTACTTTTGGAGTAGACAGCATCTGTCAACACAGTAACACCATGCATCATAACACCAATGCCCATACTGCAAATACCATGTCAACATTTATTCATTCTAGAGTGTACAGCATCTGTCAACACAGTAACAACATACATCATAACACCAATGCCCATACTGCAAATACCATGTCAACATTTACTCATTCCAGAGTGTATAGCATCTGTCAACACAGTAACGCCATATATCATAACACCAATGCCCATACTGCAAATATCATGCAAATATCATGTCAACATTTACTCATTCTAGAGTGTATAGCATCTGTCAACACAGTAACACCATACATCATAACACCAATGCCCATACTGCAAATATCATGTCAACATTTACTCATTCTAGAGTGTATAACATCTGTCAACACAGTAACACCATACATCATAACACCAATGCCCATACTGCAAATACCATGTCAACATTTACTAGAGTGTTCAGCATCTGTCAACACAGTGACACCATGCATCATAATGGCAATGCATGATTACTGAGCTTGAACCCAAAAATAACCAACATTTTAAAGATTATAACTGGTGTGGCCATTGCATGCTTGACACTCCTTCACAGCAATGCAGATTCAGAAAACTTGTTTTCTAAAACATGATCTACAGTGAGTTTGAACAACAGAATGATCTAATCTTTAAAGATTGCAGAGATGAACTTTGATGGCACCTGCTACACTTCAAACCCCCCGAACTAATAAAAGCAGGAAAGACTGCATCTAGTTAAGGTTGAATTTGTCCAATGGCTTTAAAGATAAAAACCTGGTGTAATTCATTTCTAATTTAATGTCTGGATAGTTGTATATATTTGAGTATATGCACATATTTGTGTATGTAGTAATGATATTTGACAATGCTAAGTCTACACAAATGTTTTGCTTGAAAAGTGTATTAATGCTTCAAAGAAAACATTTTCTTTTATTAAAATTTGAATTCCCAGTCACTGTCTATAGGATTATATGAAAAGATAACTTATTTCCAATTATACATCACATTTTTGGGTCACATGCAATAACACCCCACCCCCCTTTTGGGACCTCAAAACACAGCTTTGGAGTTTCAACAACCCCTTCCCACCCCCAAATACTGTCTGGAAGTGGTGCATCAGTTTGCCATTTCAACCAGTTGACTTGATCTGTAGATGTAAATATGCACGCTGGTATATAAACCCTATTAATATTACCCCCACACAAAAAAATACACATGTAACAATTTTATTGTTCACTGGTCTGCAACTGACTCCTTGTTAGCCAACTGAATGTGCTGTAACTGCCTATATACCTTGCCTAAAGCAACATCAGACAATAATTGTGTATGCAATGGTGTGTCAGTTTGCCATTTTTACCAATCTTTACCAATCAGGTTTTTTTTTTTTCTCTCTCTCTCTTTCTCTCTCTCTCTCTCTCTCTCTCTCTCTCTCTCTCTCTCTCTCTCTCTCTCATGTATAGCACCTGTCTGGAATGAAGACAGCATTTCCTTGTGCATTTCCTGGTAAGGCCCATCTTTTCTGCTTGTTTGGTATTTCCTTGTCTGCTCCTGGCTTTAATTGTCCATTTGCAAATATAATGGGAGCTTCACGCTGAAATAGACAGATGTTGAGGAATCACAAAAGAGTTTATACAATTTATATGATACTGCCTTAAATATGTATTCCATCCTTTACAGTAGGTCTCATTTGATCAATTATTACATGCAAATAATGTGAAAAACATCATTGTTTAATGTAGATTTACTTGGGCTTCAGTTATGTATATGATGGCATCAGTATGCAATTCTTCATTAGAACAGATATGGTGGAAAGGAAAGTGTATATGTATTAGTAAAGTACAGTTTTGTTTATGAATGTCAATAAAGATGCAATCTGGCATCTTTTGTAAAGTGACCTAATGTATGAAACATGCAAATGAGAATGTATTAATATACTTTGTAGTTTTGAAATTCCAATTATTACTGTAAAAACAATGAGAAGCTGTAACTGTTTCTATTATTAGAGTGAACTATATATATTAATGAGGCATTGTATCATCTGATTGATTTTTTAGCACTTTAGAAGCTGTATTTCTCATTAGATTTTGAGAACACATAATTTAAGATTATATCATCACATCTTGGATGAATCTCATTATGAATGACAGCTGTCCATACTGATCAGGTTTTTCATCCTCTGATTGACTGATCTTGTAACTATTCTAGAGGCTGTATTTCTGATCATATTCTGATCAAACTTGATACATGTATAATTCTATATCATCAAGATCTTGGGTGAGTCTGATTATAAGTGACATCTGCACATATTGACTTTCTATTTTCATTTGATTGGCTGATCTTGTAATAGTTCAATAAATCAAACCCCCAAATCTGTGTTGATACTGATGGACGATATGTGGGTCTGACAGCATCTATTCATTAAAATGTGCAATTTAGCTGTATGCTGATCTTTCCAGAACACACCTACGTACACTTTAGACACTTACCAGTATTTGGTAAAAGCCACATCTAGTGCAAAATTCAAAATGGCCACAGGACAGAAGGTTGTCCTTATTCCATGTGGATTTACAAGTCACCAAACATAGGATTTACCCCAGAAATATAATGTACATGTCACCAAAAGAACCCTTCAGCCAACAATAGCTCCACAGTTGCAAGAAATACTGGTAAGTTTATAAAATATACACTGAGTGTGCGGACAAAATTGGTGGTAGATTTATGCAGGTTTTTCTGAATAGGTGATATCAACCCCTAAAATGCCAGTCAATATCATTATGGGTGTGGGGCTCATTTATCAGCCTAATCTTGTAACCACTCTTGAGACTGCATTTATAACCATATTTTGATTTAAATATGGTATGTGTATAAGCTCATGTCATCAAGATCTTTTTTCAGTCTGATCAACCTCACCAATTAAACAAGATGAGTCTCTTCTATAGGTATCAGATGGCAGAGCCAAAAATCAGTTAAAGCACATACTGTAAACACTGACCATCATGTGTCTCACTCAACATCAAATCCAGGTGCAGAAGGAACTGCTCAAAAAACAACCTCCAATTATCCACAGCATGAAGCTAAATTAAGTACAAATACTAAATACAGCAGTCACCAAACTCTCAGTCAGTCTAGTTATGGAAATCGAGAAGTCCAAGCAATGCATCTGAATCCTCCACTTGTAAAAATCAGCAATGTAATTAAAGACAGATCTCTTCTGATAGGATCATTAATAATCAAAGGAGTAAGAACAAGAGGATTATATAAAACTGACACAAAAACCCACAGAGGTGCAACTATTAATACTATTACAGAAAAAATACTGGAAATGGATATGTCACCATATCATACTGTAATTCTTCTCATTGGTGGCAATAATTACAGTAATGGCCAATCTTTAAAGGGTATTGAGGATAATTATGAAAGCTTGTTGTATGCCGTCAGGTCCAAAACACAGAGTGTAAAATAATCATCTCAGGTCTACCACCAAAAAGGGATGTACTTATGACTCCATTTAATGACACCCTAAGTATATGTACATTGTGTGAGAATTTCCAAAATACTCTTTGTTCTGCAATACAGGACCTTCTTCAAAGACAATCGAGTGAACCAACAATTTTACCAGTGAGACCAAATCCACTTCTCCAACAGAGGTACTGCCTTGCTCGTTAAGAATACAGACCAGTACATAAGACTTATAAAAGGGGTTAGGCATGAATCAGAAAACTGCTTTTATTGTGGAGAGCACAGTCATGTAACGCAGCTGTGTCTGCATGGAAAACAGATTCGTTGCCATGTTTGTAATGAACTATACCTGACATAAGCAAAGGTTGTGCACATACCAATAGGTAGAAGGCAATGATGTACAGGCCTATACAACATATCCATCAACAAAATGCACTAGAATATGTGTATACTTTTCAATGTAGTAATTATAATTCTATAAACAGGTTTCAGGCACTATCTGATTTGTGTACAAAGTGCAACTTGTTAACAAGTAAACAACTATGTGATACTGTTCGAGTTACTTCTCCCTCTTAGGCTCAAGTGTCTAATATATCAATGTCTTTTTGTAGGTATGTAAATCAATCTCATATTGAACATTCTCATGTATCCACTACATGTGGTCATGGTACAACAGATGGGTCTTGTATGTTATCTTCTTCATGTGTTTATGTAAATAATCAAGGTGATGAAAAGAAATCTGTCAAGTCTAAAAACAATACAAGTCATACTACCTTGTCTGAAAATCAATCCTCTGATCAAAATTGTCATGTCTTTGGCCTCCTCAATAGAGGTCTGCAAGTAATCAACCTAAATATTCAACACATCCTCCCTAAACTGAATGAGATTAAGTAAATATTACAGCAAACTAGATCAGCCAATATTCTAGGTCTATGTAAAACCTTTCTTTCTGATGATACTGATGATTTGGCTCTCCAAATACAGGGGTTCAACTTTGAAAGAAAAGATAGGGAATCCATGGGGGGTGGGGGTGTTCTTCTCTATGTAGACAGTTCCATTAGTTACAACAGATGTGTTGATCTAGAGACTATTGGGGTAGAGAGTATCTGGATTGAAGTAACCCTTGCCCAGTCAAAGCCAATACTCTTATGTTCAGTTTACAGGCCACCTAGTTCCACAGCTGATTGGATTGATAGATTTGAGGTGCAAATTCGAAAAGCATTACTAAAGGAAGATTTAGAAACTATCATATTAGGTGATTTTAACATTGACTACATGAAAACTCCACCATTAACATGGTGAAGTAACTTTGAAACTTGCAACTTTACTCATTTAATTAACACCCCAACTAGAGTAACAGATAAAAGTGCTACTATCATTGATCATGTCTATACTAATAAACCTGATAACATAAGTGAAATTAATGTGCCAGTGTTCACAATGAGAGACCACTACCCAGTCTGTATAACTAGACATGTTCCGAAATCATCTAAAAATGGTCAACACATCGAAATACAATACAGGGACTTTAAACAGTTTGATGAGGAACTATTCTAAATGATTTAGTTTGCAAACCCTTCCAATCAGTCTGCAATATAGCTGATTACAACACTGCCTTAGAAAAATAGTATCAGATGTTCAATGCAGCCTTAGACAAGCATACCCCAATTAAAACAAAAAGGGTTAAATACCAAATTACACACAAGTGGATTACCCCTGAGATCAATGAGGCTAGGCACCTAAGAGATAATTTCCACAAGAAATAAGACATGAAAAGCTATAGAAAGTGGAGGAATAAAACTAACCACCTTATAGATAAGGCAAAAGAGAACTACTATAAGCAGGCTATTGGAGAAAGTAAGAGTACCAAGACATTGTGGAAGCATCTAAAAGAGCTGAACCCACCCAAGAACAGTTGTTTTCCCCCTTGACTTAAGCAAAATGAGGATATAGCAACATCTGTACAAGACATTGTGAAAATGTTCAACAATTTCTTCATAAACATCTCCAGTAACAGTATTCAGAACCAGACTAACATCCCAACTGAACTTGATGCTCTTCTATCATTTATAAGAGCTAAAATTCCTGATGATAATTATTTTTCAATAGCTAATGTTAGTGAAGCTGATGTTTTTGCTATGCTAATTAAGGTGAATATTAATAAATCCTCTGGATTGGATGGTATTGGTCCACGAATTCTTAAAATTGATGCACCAGTAATAACAAAGTCATTAATGCATATCATAAACTTAAGTATAATGTGTGGTAATTTTCCAGAAACTCTGAAATGTGCAAAGGTTACACCTGTCTTTAAGAAAGGAGAAATGGAGGATCCAGGGAATTACAGACAAATATCAATTTTACCTGTATTGTCAAAATTATTTGAAAAGCATGTAGTCATTCAGGTATATAAAGTTTTTGAAACATACTCAATTTCATAAAGCGCAATCAGGATTTAGAAAGTACCAGTCGTGCCAAAGAGAACTTACCAAATTAATTGAACTTTGGCTGAAGGAAATGGATAATGGACATATGACTGGGATGTTACAGGTTCAACAATCTTTCCTTAAACTGGTTTAGATCATATCTAAACCAAAGGTCTCAACGAGTAAGCATTGGCAATATTAGCTCTCAAATTCGCACTATTCATTCAGGGGTCCCTCAAGGCTCAGTTTTAGGCCCTCTCCTCTTCCTTATCTATATCAATGATCTACCATTAAATAATGAATCCACAAATACAGATTTGTTTGCAGATGATGCAACCTTGTATACATCTAGTTCTGATACTGAAGTTATCCAAATGAGATTAAACTCAGACCTTATGAGTCCAAAACTAGGCACAACAAAATAGGATAGTAATTAATGAAGGTAAAACAAAATGTATGATTTTGGGGACATCACAAAAGCTACACAAGTCAGGGAACCCAGAACTATCTCTTGCAATAAATAAACATCCGTTAGAAAATGTCAAACATGAAAAGCTTGTAGGTGTGTCCGTAGATAATAATTTATTATGGAATGACCATATTGATAAGCTTTGTAAAACACTGTCATCCAAAATTGCCCTACTCAGCAGAATCAAGAAATATTTACCTATGGAAACGTGCAGTCTATACTACAAGCATTATATTCTTCCAATAATGGATTATTGTTGAAATATATGGGGAAACTGTGCCAAATCTGAGCATGACAGGATTTAAAAACTTCAGAAACAAGCAGCACGAGTAATTTTAGATGCATCTATTGATCATCCCTCAAAAGCATTGTTTACAGAACTAATATGGTTCACAATATATGACAGGATAGATTTTCACAAGGCAGTTCTTTTATATAAATGTCTACATGGAACTGCACCAGAATATCTTCAGGACTTATTCAGGCCTTTTTCAACACAATACCAGTTACATGGAAACCTTCTAGCACCAAAACCAAGAACAGAGCAATTTAAAAAGAGCTTCCAATACTCTGGTACAGTTCTGTGGAACAAGCTTCCACTACATGTAAAATCTGCTGAAAATATTAGAGTATTTAAGAAGAGATATCATGAGCATGTATGTGTTTCTAATAGATAATGGAATTTAGTATTTTAATACTAAACATGTTAAAATAAACATTAATTATTGCTATCTTCATATAATGTACATTGTTATACTCTCCTTAAGAGGGCCTCAAGGGAGAATAGTCCTTGACTAATGAGTCACCCTCTATAAATAAAGCATTATTATTATTATTATTATTATTATTATTATTATTATTATTATAAGTGACAACTATACATATTATTCATTTCTTATATGAGCCAGATGAATGATATCAGACGCATTGGATCTCTTATTATGAAATGCCACACAGAAACAGCTACTGGCTTGTAATTACATGAAATTATTAAAATCTTGTAAATGACAAATTCCAAAGCATCAGCTATCTACCACCAGCCATCAATTACAGTTTATTAATAACTCCAAAGAATAACTAACCAATTCTATTAAAAGCTGGGTAGGGATAAGTACAAAATCACACCAGAACATATAAGTTTGGCTGAATTAGGACCCACATAAGAAAAATATACAAATTAAAAAGGTCATACCTTCATCTCTTATTAAACTTTGGTCAAAGTTTCACTGTAAAATTAAACTATTTCCTTCTGGACTGTTTAAGTTCACCTGGCATAAGACAAACTGAGTTACTGGTATAATCCTTCATCCATCATGTATCTTCCATTGTGCATTGTCTGTCATCCATTTACAATTGTTATTTACAACTTTGCTCAACTTAACCACTTTACACAAACAAGATTTGGCAAGAAGCATTCTGGCATCAAGGTTTCTCAGATTTTGTTCGGTAGATGCCAACCTGTTCTCTCTAATATGACATTGTTTATAAATTAGAATAAAAACTTTTTTAAAAACTTCTCCAAAGCTGCTCAATTTGACCAAAGTTGGCAGGAAGCATCCTGGCATGAAGACTTTAAAATCTGTTCAAATTATGTCAATCCACCACCAAATATGACTGCCATTATTAAAATTTTTAAAAAATTAACAAATTAAATGACTTTTTTTCATGAAATATTGCAGATCTCTTCATAGCATTGATATACAGTTAGACTGTGGTTACACAGATATCATCAGCCAAGTTCCCATCCTTCCCTTGATGTTTTGTCCCTTATCTACACTCTTGTCAAAGTGACAAGTTAATCAACCTCACTCTGACACAACTGTCTTTGTTTGTGAAATCTGATTGGTTATAGCCAATTGCAAACAGCTGCAACCTAAAGTATTATCAACTCCAGATCAGTCAATAAAAAGCATATAAATATTGTCATTTAACTTTTAACCATCATTAATATGTTGCACTGCAAAAACGTTTATAAACTGATTTAAGTCTTTAAATTGATCTCTAAGAACAAATTGGAATGTTAATTTAAAGTAGATCTCTCAATGATGGGTTGTGAGGTATTTCACCTATTTGTGAGGTTGTCCAAAACCTATATATGTGATATTACTACCCCTATGACTACAATATTACAATAATTAAAAATGGGTCATGTGGTTTCTACCCCAAAAGAAGCTTTATCACCAAAAATTATGGTACCAAAAACAGAAAAGCATATCAACAGCTTTATCTAAGTAAAACTTCACAGAATCTGACTGACTTTGACTGGAAGCATTCTGGCCATGAGGCCTTTTAACACTGGATGCTGATATGCCATCAAATGTTAACAAACAGACCAAAACTAGAGAAATGTTGAAACAGTTGCTTTGATCTAATATGCAATCAACAGCATTGAAGAATCCTCCTGCTGACTAAGATGTCTTGGCCAGCTTCTCTTGCAATTGGCTATTAGGTCAATTTCAATCAGGTGAGCAATCTCAGGCCCACTATACCTCTTGTTCAAAGAAAAAAAAAAACAAAACAAGAGGTAAGTGTGGATTTCATGTTTTGAAAAGAAAGCTTTTATTTTATGAAGGTGATAGCTCATGAATAGCCATATTTAAACTTTCTAGAGGTTAGGTACTACTGATCCAGTGGCCTCCAATGGTTAGAACATCTGCTCCAGTTGCAGGAGGTCATGCTCTCAAACTCTGGCCAAGTCATACCAAAGACTTATAAAATTGGTACTAGGTTAGTGTTAGGACTGGTCAGGCTGGTGTCAGGATAATGTGACTGGGTAGGACATCATGCTACATGTCTGCAACATAACGCCCCATTGCTAGATATCACTATAACCTGCCACACTGCAGACATCATAGCGAGATGACTGAAATTTTTTTTGAAGCAACATTAAAAATCCAAATCACACACACACTGAGGCCATGTACAGACCACTACCTGATGAGTATCAAATTTACCTCTGAATTGACAGGTACAGGAAGGGCAGTGACATACGCATACTGGATTCCTGTAACTGGCCAGCCTTCTGGTGGGGAGAAGAGTGACTCCATTGAAATTGTCATCAAGTTTCCACACTTCAGCTGAGTCTCATCCAACAGTGGCTCATTGACGGAAACTGAAACATCAAGCTCTGGCTGAAAATGGAAGTATATATGATAAAATCAGTCAAAATATGTTGCACAGCATTTGTTTAAAATACTCATTTGACAGACAGCCTGCATATTACAGGGTACTAAATATGAGTTCAATATCCAATTCCAGTTTGTGGTTGTACTGGCAAGTTTCCACCCATCTATAGCTGGTGATTGTCCAATGTTTTTCTGTTATCTACACTTAGAGCCAACATGTGAGTTCCTAGAATGTGTATTATAATCAAGATAAATTAAACATAAATTAAAATACATTAAAACCATATTACAATTTCATTCTGACAGAATTAATTAATGACTTTAGCTTTAATTTCCACACCAATCGAAAAAAAGGAGTATTTTTATTATGATGCTATAAATTTGACATTTCTATATTCTGTATGCATTATACATACAAATACTGTATTTTATGTATGTTTCCAGAATATCAGAAATAAAACTTTTGTTGCTATCCAAAAACAACATAAAACTGGTACACCAAGACAAATGGAGGAAACATGCAACAGCCCAAGTGGGCCTGACACCTGACTTCCATACTTTAACAGTTGACTATTTTAATAAAATGTTTATGTAGTAATTTGTAACAACACAACCTGTGTAAACTATCTCCCAAACTTTATAATATGTTGATTTACCAAGCATTTTACTATACCCTGATAAAATTCTTGCTAAATATAATTTAATGCATCATTAAAATATACAGTCTCTTTCTCATAATCAAAGTCATCCAGGATCTTCATGACATGAACCCATTTACCAAGTTTTATCAGAAATCTTAAAATCTAGAGAAGTAACAAGTTCAGTCAATCAGATGCATGGTACCTCATTAATATCTGCATACTTCACTTTTATTACAAAACCTGTCTATAACAATTATAATATAAGCTAAAAGAGGAGCAAAATCCAATTGGAATACAGTCTCCAGAGTGATGACAAGCTCAGCAAATTGAATACATAATAACCTCATTAATATAGAGAGATCTAATCAAACTCATCCAAGAAGACTAATTAACATGTCTTGTTCAAAATCTGATTAGAAATTTAATTGCTAGATTCTTGACATGCTGAGCCAAACAGATGCAAGGTCACATCATAAACGTGCAAGAAGTTCACTCATAACAATAACCATCCAAGATGACCAAGGCTTATTTACCAATTTTGATCAAAATCCTATTAGAAATACAGTCTCTATAGTGGTAAAAGAAATCTCCATATCAGAAGTAAAATTATCTCATAAATATGCATAGGTCTCACTGATAATAAAAATAATCCAACCCTCTGGATGATATTAGTCTATTTACCAAGTCTGAATAAAATCAGGTTAGAAATACAGTCTCTTAAGTGATAAGAAGCTTGAGCTATTATATAAAAGATCACCTCCTTAAAATGTGCAGACCTTGCTCACAATAAAACTAATTATATATCTTGATGATATAAGCCAATATCCAAAATTTGATAATAATATGATCAGAAATAGAGTTGCTGAAGTCTTGACAAACTCAACCAATCAGATTCAGTATGTTTCCTAAGTGAACTGACATGCGGAAATCTCTTGCTATTCCCTGCTATGTAAATTAGTGATTGTGAAAATTTACAAATGTACTAACATTTCATCATTGTGTCAAAAATAAATTAAATTATAGTCCACACTATTGTTTCTCACAGTATCCTATAAATGTCACTGTATATTTTCATTTGGTTCAAAGACCAAGAATTCCTCCTTATCCAAAGCATTATGTTTCATTTTTCCCCATATTTTGTCAAACTATCAAAGTTTATAAATTTAAAAATTTACAACATCCAAGTGACAATGTAACTGACAAAACACTGATAATTCAGAAACTTCTGGAGTGTGCAGTTTTGCTTCCATAAGTGGCAATTTGAATGACAGTTTCTTCAATCTCATTAGAGAATGGCCACAAATAAACAGCTGTCAAGTGAGCAGTATGGTTACATGGAGTTTTCAATTGTGCAAAACAAACATGCACCCATAGATAACTGAATATGGACTCTACTGGGGCAATGAATATGTGTCAAATCGCCAGCTTGATCAGAGGAGTTGTCAAAACATTATTGCCTTATAAGCTTGGGTTTTAGATCCAACATGCAGATCATGTAGGAAATATTACTTATGAAATTAACCTGGATTTGGCAAATGAGGAAAATAAACATAAATGCTTTGATTACATAAAAAAGTATTTACAGCAAACAAAATATAATACACAAAATATAATGCAAATAAAGGTTAACCTGTACTAACATAAAAATGGAGAAATATGCTTAATAGTCAACACCCATAGCTGTCAAATTTTTATCTTTTTATTCTTTTTTCCTCTTTTTTGTTAATTTTTCTTACTTATCAAGAATCAAACAAGTTAATTAGCCACATGACAATAACTACACTTAATCCACTATACATAATACTGCCAACAAGGATATTATTTTACTTAAAGATTCCTCTGATTAATCCTCTGAATTTATTAATCATACTCACTCTTTGATGTACTGGTTAATGAGATAAATAAGGAATTGTGGCAACTAATTAAAACACAGATATAACCAAAACACCCAATTAGGAGCACATTAATGTGAATGTGGACTCTTCTGTCTTATCTACAATAACAACCAGTCAATTATAGTGCTTATTGAATAAAGCCATTAAAATAAAAAAAAACAATGAAGATAGTAATCCAACCAATTCTGATTTTTAAATATTTAATCCCCATGCTGAGTTTACTTTGGGACAAAGATAATATTATACGGCAGCTTGCACAAAATGGCAGCCAGTATAAAATGACAACAGGGGAAACTTTCATGACAAGCGGCTGATTTAAAGTTATTTTATTTATCATTAACTTCTTGATCACTTTCATTATTTCTTACTAAGTAGGCACAAATACTTTTTGAGATGGTTCCATACCTATTCATAACTGACTTAAGTGAATTTCATCTGTCACTGTAGAGCACACTGAGATTTTTTTATTAAAAATAAGACACCAGATCTCATTAGATTGTGTCAAAAACCATAATTTCAGGAAAGAAGTTAGAGAAAAACACTGTCTGAAAATTATAAGGTCTTAAAATTAGTTTGCCAAATAAGTGCTGGTGTTGAAAAACAAAAAGGTCCAAACACATAAAGAAATTACAACAGATGTTAATATATTAACCAATAAATGCACATTATTGTGTGGTATATCAAATAATAAGAGAACATTTATGTATTTTTTTAAAATACAGAGCACAACCTTTTGCATAGAAAACCTCAATAATTCTCCATAAAACCCATAGAAATCTGGTTTTTCATATAAATCTGTCTATCTTACCCTGGGATTTTCTGGAGGAATTGATTCAAGGGGAGAACCTGGTAATGGATTGATGGCCAAGGTGTACTTGCATTTGGTTTCCCCTGAAAATTAGACATGCGAAACTATTTTATGCTGGGAACTGACAGACTGGCTTAGCAGATAATTAAACAAGTAAAAAATTATTCATTTCAAACAAGCAATTATAATATTCTTACTAAGTTTTCAAAAACATTGTTTGGTCGTTCATTTGCCAATCAGCCTTTAACAGATACTATATGTACTTGCTTATATGACAAGTCTAACTGTAAACTGCACAGGCCCAGGGTCTATTTTATTTGTAGTTGAACTTGACCTATAAAGAAAAATATGGCAAGTGATTACAGGGTTAATAATTAAGTTACCAATGTAAAGAATACAAATCAGTAACAACACAACTTAGCACATAGCAAACTTAATCCACACCAAGTCTCAAATATGCCTCCTGACAATGAGTTAATAACAGCTTCCTGTTTCTCCCCATGTTATTCTAATGACCAATATACATTTTCAATAAGGTCAATATTTTCACAACTTTCTGAACCAGACCCAAGCTTATGCTCAAAAGTGAAAATACAGAAATAATATGTTGAAAACAATAATGTCATTAAAATGTAATTCATGAAATCAATTAGGATTCTGACAAATTGGTAATCATAACTTTAATCTAATCAAAGTGAGAGATCATCAGAATTTTCAGACTTCACACTCAGAATTGAAATATTTGAGAATTCAGGGTAAGGCCCCAAAATTATAAAAACATCCTCAAGTTCAAATTGCAAACCAATCAGACATCAGAATTTTGAATTGGGTTTGATTTGGAGCATAAGAATGTATTTGTATTATTTGGGCCATATCAAAAGAGCAAACTCCACAAATTTTTTTGTTAGCAAAAGTAGTGCTACAGACTTATAATACATAGATAGCAGACTAAACTGCTTGATTTGCTATATGCTACTGCTAATACTGAAAGCTACAATTGTGTAGTAAAACGCACCTTTAACAAGGGGAAGAAGGTCTATTGTGACTTGTCCCAGTACATTGGTCTTTTCTTCCTTTTGCTTTTTCTCTTTAGGCAAAACTTCAATAACTGTACCTGGACAAACAGAGAAACAAATTCATGTCAATATACATGTAATAAAAACATGTACTATACATGTAGCACAAATTCTTAAAAAAACCCAACATAACTGAAGATAAGCTTTAGAAGCAAATATTTGCATAATGATAATGTACACAAGAATTAAAAGGTGCAAGAGTGTAACTATCAGATATACATATATATATATATATATATATATATATATATATATATATATATATATATATATAAATGCAATAAACTGACAACGAACAGTGAAAAACTAGTATCTAACTAGCCTGAGTGCTTTCAACTCTTAATGAGTCTTTTTTAAAGGCATATACAAAACATAGACAAGACAAATAAATAAAACAGAAAAACCGCAGTGTTTGCAAAACTTTACATGGCTGTTTCTACAGGAATTACACCTTTAAATGTATTATGTTTCAACTAGTTTATATCAACTAATTGCGGATACTGTGAAATATTTATATTAACATAGAAATCGATGAGCCATAACGCCATCTGTTTTTTTTTGTACATTTATGTAAGCACAAATTACATCCCGGATATTTCATTGTTATAATCATAATTGTAGGCTATTAAGCAAATTTAGAGAATTTTTCTAAAGGAAAATGTGTCTTTTGATATGGCCCAAAGAATACAAATACATTCTTATGCTCCAAAGGAATATATATATATAGATAGATACACAGCTTGGTAGTTACCTATTTAATGATGGTTGGGTTTTTTGTTTCTGTGGAATTAAATTTACTCTATTTCCAAGTATTTTAGAACTTTGTGTATAACTGACATTGCTTATAGGTAATTTGCAAGCTGAATTAATTAAAATGCCAGTAGGCAATGCCCTACTGAGAAATCAATAAAAATATCAAATTATAAGTGACTTTTTATCAAATGTTATTTTAAAATGTACAAAAACCAACATTTTTTTTTACTTATGAACATTCAATTGTGAAACAAGATTGCAAGTTACTTCCATATTGATAGGTCACTCTGTTAGTTTCTTTATAAACAAAGTGTAAAATGACTTCACTGACCAGATGCACTTCCAAATGAAGAACCTCCAGCAGATAGATACTTATAATAATTATGTACAGTATTGATTTTAACCTCACAGAAGGTAATTAGATAATTCCATACATTTCTGGGAGACCACTCTGGTGGTCTAGCGGTTAGAGTGTCTGCCTCAGATGCGGGAGGTCATGGGTTTGAACCCCGGATAAGTCATACCAAAGACTTATAAAAATGGTACTAACACTTGGCACTCAGCAATAAGAGGTTAGTGTTAGGACTGGTCAGTCTGGTGTCAGGATAATGTGACTGAGTGAGACATGATGCCACATGTTTGTGGCATGATGCCACAGTGCTAGACATCACTATAAACTGCCACAATGCAGACATCATAGTGATATGACTGAAATTTTTTTAAAGCTACGTTAAAAATCCAAATCACACACACATTTCTGGGAGATGAATATACCATATATATACTTGCTTAAAAGACAAGTCCAACTGCAAACCGCACAGACCCAGAACCACCATTGCATAATGCGCCAGCAGATCTGGGTCTGTGCAGTTTGTTAGGAGCAACCAGTACAAGAAACAACATTGACCCTGATCTGCAAGTGCATTATGCCTCATCAGATCAAAATCATTGTTGTTTGCAGTTTGACTCGATTATATGTGGCACTAAAGTAGAACTAATGTAATGAGTAGATAAGTAAATGTATATTTACAGAGAACAGGTTTGTGTGAGATTTCATCCAGTGCCAGAGGATCATCGTAAGTACAGTTCAGGGTGGTGTTAAAGTTGAACTCTGCTGGATGATCTGGTGTACATTCTATTTTCAAATTTGATGAATCTCCAAGAGTCTTTTCCCCAAATTCAACTTTGACAGTCGTCTGTACAGTGTCCCCTTTGGAGCCTCTCTTTAAATTTTAGTAAATAGGATATTCGTATTTGTAAAAATATAAAACAGAAATTAAATAATTTGATGCAACAACATTTGTTACATTAGAACGTAAGTAATATATGGAAAATAAATTTTGAAACATTATAGATTGAGCATTCTTAAACAACAAAAGTACTTTTTATGTAACAGTGAAAGCATAAATACAGTGTGTGTAGTTTTCGGAGACATGGTTAGACTAAAATTAATTGTATAATACTTACAGACTACTACAGTATTGCATTGCTTTATTTATCTGGGATGCCAGATTCCTAGACCAAGCTAAATATTCATTCTCCATATTTGTAATTGAAGGCCCAGAATTGAAAAGAACTTGATCCAAGTCTGATTCCTTAGTCATAGACAACATATGGAATATCTTCCTCATCTGACTTGGACAAAGAGTATAGGACAACAGAGTCAGGTGGGAGGAGGGAATCTTTACAACAAACAAGTATTATCTACTGTATATTCTCTGAGTAATAACCCCACTCAAATTAATGCCTCCCTCCCCTTTTTAAGAACGGAAGATTTCAAAGATGCAGTGTATGACCCATGCATTTCAATACCTGTCTGCCTCAGATCCATGATTACAACAAAAATGCTGCAGCAGACTCAGTTGATCACACTGTTATACATTGTATATATAAAAAAATGTATAAATTACTAAAGTTACAGGAGCACATGCAGTATTAAAGATGATGCAAAAGCTGGGTGGCAAGTTCAAACACTTACCAGTCCTACTTCAACCAGCAGCTGAGTTGGAAAATGTGTTGATTGACTGATCATATTAACTTTACTGACATTTACAATGACTGAATTCATTGGCAGAAAAAAAAAACAGAACGTATATGTGGACATTATAAGACTACAACAAAAGAGTGACCTTCCCTCAAAAAAGAAAAGAAGGAAGTCTGCAGTTGCATTTAAAGAGGGGACAGCCAAGATCAAGTTATTTCAAACTACAACAATTACAGAAGATTCTCCATTTTGCACTGTAAACTTTGGAAGTGGACAGAACCTGAGTGGTCATTTCTGGTGGAACATGAACCCTCCCTTGATTGGGAAGGAAATTCAGCTTAAGTGCCAAAAGAGACAAAGGTTCCTTCTTCAAGATACTAAGAGATTAGCATAAGAGACAATATTCATTAGGGTTCAAACCTTAATCTCCAAGGCCTCAAAGAAATTTGTTGAAAGACAAGTCCCGGTCACAGCAGATATCCCCACTTGGGATGAATTGGAGTGCAAAAAGGAGGGAGGGTAGGCTTAAGGACTAAGCAGGGGAATGAATCTGACAGCTGGAGGAAGAAACCAGTAGTCAAAGCATAGAAAATGGACAGACCACCTCTTCTGCTGCCAGGTGGACTCTTGGCCCTATGAAAATCTCTGTGCAAGCTCATGAAACCATAGAAGAGTGCAGAAGCAGCAGAAAATGTGAATGAGAGAAGGTCCCAGAAAACCTCTCCAGACTGGTAAGAATCTTAATGTCCCCTTTAAGCACATGTCTGGGGGGGGGGAATTCATTCACCAATCACACGTCTTGACTTCATCCTCCTCCAACACTAGAACCGATTGGTAAGAAGAAAGAGGTTACCTAAATGGAAGAAAACAAGAACCTGCCACAACCAGCTTTTCTGGGAACTCACTTCAGTTCACCAGAAGGTAGTCCTGGACCCGCCTCCTGCCAACTCTGTCTAGTTGCTCAAAAGGCACATCCCAGTGACCAGCACCCAACTGGAGTCTATTGACCAATGACCGGTCATCAGTCAAAGACAAAGATGTGACAGACAATCCCAATGTGGATCTATCAGAGTAAGATTGCTGTTCTTCCCTGTCACTGGGAAGGTACAACTTGCTTATATCAGATGCTGGCACTATATCTACCTTAAGGGCACTGTTCATCCCTGTTGGGAAGATGCAACTCACTCTTAGACACTTTACTTTTCCTCCCTTGGGAAGGACCAAAGATCCAATTCCTTCACAATCACCAATGGCACAGAACCAAAAGATTACCTGGGATCCTTGGCCTTTTGGCAATCTTTTGGCAATCTCCAAATTATAGAGACTACTCACTGTTTCTGCCTCACAGGGGGAGTTGACTTCCCAAACCAGGAAATTATCTAGACCCCTCCTGTGAATGGAGTGGGTCATTTTGTGATGATGAAGAGGAAGTGGGGCCCTTCTTCATTCTTCTCTAAGTGCAGCAACTTTCATCAAAGTCATATACACAACATATAGGACATTCCTTTCATGTGTGAACAACCCATACATGATAGGCAGGTTGGGTGTACATCCCATGAGACCTTCTTGATCCCACACTTTTCTATACACTGCAACATATTCATCTCTGAAGGAGAAAAAAATTACCAAAAACTAGATAATTGAAACAAAAATGGCAACAAAATATTTACCTGAATACCAGTTAATAAGGAGGGGCACAATAAACGGCAACATTGATTGCTGAACAGGGTGCAAAACTCTTCAAAATAAGCTAAAAGGAATACAAAAAACACTCAACACACAAGAACTGAGGATAACAAATTTTAATCAACACACAAATATATATGATTGACCAAAAATATGTTTCAAAATGACAACAAAGACAATTTTTTATTAGAGACCTCGCACACAGGTATACTCATAAAAGTCCAAGGAAAACAAGGCATTCTGTATGTTGGCTAAAACTAAGGAATCAGACTGGGATTATGTTCTTGTCAATTCTGGCCTCCAGCTGGAGGAGGCAATATTTGGCTTGCACTGGAGATTTGGTGTCCAGAAAAGGAAAGGTACATAATAGTAGCAGGCAATGTATTACTGCTATTAAGTGATACATTATAATGAAATTTATTGATTCATATAATTATTTTAAATCTATAAATCAATATCTCATATTGATAATTAAAATTTCTTTGGTGTAACAATATCAAGAATGGATAGTTTGATATATCAGAATAATGGCAATTTCAAACCAACATAATCCATGTATGACCAGTTCGGTTATCTTTAACATTCTCAGTAAGTGCTATAAATGTCATAGCTTAATTTTATACCCATTACCAGTGAATAGAAACAAACCTGCCAGAACAATCATTTTTTTTACTTATCGTAAGTTTATATTTATAGCAACTGCAATTCTGAAAGGCAAAACATTAATCTGCACTGAGGTATAACACATATCTACACAATCTGATTTGGAATATTAATATTCTGTTGTATGCATCTACTTATGTAAATATGTACTTATTGTATTTGTCTAGATGATTTTAAAAACAGATAGATCCTCCTCACCAAGTTTCTGGCCCTAAGAATTGTTATGGTTATGGGCTCTGGTGGCCGCACATGCAGAGCTTCTGGATCAGCCATATTATCTAAACCGTCAGCTGAAAGACACAAAGAAACTATCTAAAAGTACCTCTCGCTCAAAAGATCACATTATATCCTCTATAGGTTTCATGCCACAGTTTCATATATTTTGTACAGAGCTAAATTTGTAAATATAAAGTAAATCCCAAAATTTGACATATGGGATTTTATGTTTTATTAACAAAGAATCAAGAAATGACTTTTGGCATGAAAAAGTTTATTTACGCATGCATGTGGCTATCTAGCTCAGTATGAGCACCACAGGGTTAAAATGCAAACTTATACACTCAGATTGCATACCATTTTTTACAAACAATATATATATATGTGTGTATGAGTGTGGGTGTGGGTGTAGGTGTGGGTGTACACATGGGCAAAAAAACTGTGCCAGACAGATTTTCTTCAAATTTTACTAACAGAATGGAAAATTAAGGTACATAAATCTCTATATGAGTGTAGCTAATGGAAAATGCATTTGTCAGAAAAGGACAGGGCAAAATTATGGAAGTTCAGCTATTTTTTAAGCATATTTGCCAGCTTAGCATATTCTTAGGGGCTAAAAGGTCATAATCATGGGAGGACAAGTGGCCATAATGAAATAACCCAATCTGGACTGAAACATAAAGAAAAAACTGCAATACTGTGACATAAACACTCTGGATAAACCTGTTTATATTGAATTTTTCACGTATTTTATTACTTAATTACATGGACATCAAAGTTTCCAATGAAAGTGTGTCATATCAGGTTTACACACAGCATTCACATACCATAGTGAGTCATAGACTTTGTAATAAGTTTTCAATGTAACATTATCCAGATTTGGCAAAATCATAAAATCAACTGGATGACTAATATGTAGTGTAAGAAGACAAATTATAAAGTCTTTGGAAATTTTATACCTTTTGTTATAGAAATAAACCAGAATTAACGCAAACAGGAAAATAGTTTTTTTTTTTTTTTACAGCTGAAGGAACCCTTTAGGGTCCTTAAGGTTCCTTGCCAAAGTTTATAATTTGCAAAGTGTTAAATTCCCAACTAGAAGGTGAATCCCAACATTTGATATCTTGGATCAAATATTATTTAAAGAAAACAATTGGAAATGATTATGCACACATGAACCAGTTTTACTGAAGTATGCAATATGAACCAGTTGATGTGGATATCTAGTTTCATGTGATTACCACAAAGTCTGAGCATGAAACTATGCACTCACAGTAAATATGCATTTTGACAAAGCCAACACATATCTCAAATTTTTTTACACAAAATTAAAATAAACTTTATGTGGTAAGATTTTCTTGAAAATTTTGTTTAAAGAGTGTCAAATTAAGGTTCTTAAATTTTTATATCAGTGTAGCTGTATAAAAATATATTTGTCACAGCATAGACAGGGCCAAAACACTGAATTTTTTTATTTTTACACAATTTTGCAAGTTTTAAAGCTGGAGATAATAGGATGCAGAACAATTCTGACTTAATGTTCAATGAAACATATCAGCCAAGCTGATAATACATTTTAATTTGAGTCATAAAAAAAATGAAAAAAGGTACAAGTATGTGGCAGTTTTTACTAGAAAGTCTGAACATCAAGCAGAAAATATGTGAGGAAGAACAATGTTGCACAACCTATGAAGCTATAGTTAAACTGCTAAAAATAGTTTAGTGAGCTTAGGTAGCAGATGGTGTGAACACCATACTATAGTGATGGTCTGTAAGTTCAGGCCACCACCATGTATAGATCTATAATGCAGCTTGATTTACTGCTGACCAAGGCTAATAATAATTTCTGAGAAAGTAATGGTGATAATGATTATGATAAATGTGGTTTACAAATTTAAGATTATATTATTAAAATGTAACATCTTTCAGCTGAAGAATACTATTTAAAAACAGTAAATATTGTGATAAAGGTCACTTAAGATTAGCAAATAACAGCATTTGTGCAAGAAAATTTTGTTAATTAGATAATATGTAAACAATAAATTAATCATACATCTACCAAATACCAGTAAATAAGCATTTTCTATTCATAAAGCAAAAACATGTTGATGCTAAGTTTACTGCTACTAAAAAGTGTTTGATATTACCTAAAAGGCTTTGCAATGGCAATTGGCCACCATTTTTAAAACATCATCTATCTCACACTGGTTCTGCACACACTGTTGGGTTTTAACCAAGGTTTGAACTGTGTTATGAAGCAAACAAAAATTAAAGAGCCAGTCTGTGACACAGCAAAATTGATGCTGATTATCAATGCGAACCTTGTAAAAACCATCAAATGCTGTTTCAGTAGCACTAAACTTAGCATTTAAACATTTTAACTTCATAAATTAAAAACTAACCTGTTTGATTGTTTACTGCTCAGATATCAACATATAAGCAAAACTATTTCCAAAAAACAAAAAACAAAAAAAATAACACAAACAAAAAGAAACACTGGTAATAGCTCATCTTAAGCATAATATAGTAAAGTATGACTTTTTGGAATAAGTAAGACAAAGATAAACTGGCTGAGGAGCAGTTCCCACCACAATCCCAGTGTCATCATAGTGCTAATATTTTGCAAATGAATCCAAGTTTTTTTTAACATGTATACCTTTAAAAAAAATAATTTTCAGAGGTATTCTGGACTCCTCTGTTTTGACACACATAAGCACATTATGTTCACCTTTTCAGAAATATACTTCTTTCATAATGATATCTCTAATTACTTTAGAAACATTAGTTATTTAGCAAAGTATGGATAACAAATGACAATGATATATTCCCTCATACTCTTCTGAACAAACTTTCATCCAGATTACCCTTGTTGTAAAGATCATGTATCATATCACCTATTTTGACACACCTCACAGAGGTCTATTTTTTCTGGGACACCATTTTTTACACATGCTCCAGAGAAAATAATATATTTCAGAGCAATATCAATAGCACATGTAAAACTCAAGTTCATAGGAAAAATACATTTTAAAAAATTCATTTTGCATTCCTAAAGTTTTTCTTATGTTTATCATAATCTTCATTTTGGAAGAGATTTTGTCGCAGAAGCTAAAACATTCAAAATGGGGAAAATCATGTTCGTCTTATGATAAAAATGTTTACTTATAATTTTTAACAACATTAGATTTAGTGTATGACTGTCTTCCAACACTTAATTTTGCTTGTGAATATACAGAACCTCAGTCTTGGAATGTACTGTTTTTGGAACTTTAAAACTGGTTTGCATCCTTTATAATTTATGCCTCTAAAAGTTCAAATAATTTGAGACAGAAGATAATATTACAGGTGAAGGTTTTATTTTCACTTATTTGCAATTCTTACCATTATCAAATAAGAAATAATAAATTGGTCAAAATAAGCTAAATATCAATATTCTCTTTGAGGCTAATTGAAAATTTACTATTACAGCAACATTTCTTATTTATCAGATAGAAAATGCTACAATTTGTTAAAATAAGAAATAATAAACAGGATGCTGATTTATTATGAAATATATAACAAAATTATGTTTCATGTAAATTTCTACAAATTGTAATAACAAAAAGCACCTCAGAATATCACTAACAAAAGGTCAATATAAAACTTTAAAAGGATGTACACCATTCCAAACAATGTTAGTGATACAGTTTTGAGCTGGAAGAAACGTGGCTGAAGCATGTTGAGTAGCAGACTGCATGCTTATTATGGTGGGAAGTTGATTTGCCCCATCAGAACAGCAGATAAAAAAGATTTTTAAAAGGATTTACTTACTGGATAAAAGAGAATTAGTGAAATTCACTTTTTCATGGTATGTATCTTTGTATTTTTATAAATGACAATAATATGATTTTGGATATGTGTCTGTCTGCATGATTCGACATTGATCAGTGTAAACAAATCTTATGGTTGTGACGTCAATGAGAGACGCTTCTCTCGAGAACTGTTAGTTTATGACACTGCGTCAAAATAGTGGTAGCGTCAAAATTAGAGTGTGGGACGATACTTTCAAAGTTTGGCATATTAACTAACACTTTGAGCTGCATTCCTGCTTCAAAGCATACTAGTCCTAGTTTCAAAAGCCTTTACTTAAACAGTCAGCACGGATCTAAATTGGAGGGACCCAAATATGTAAATGAAACTAATATGGCTACATCGTTTTTATGTACCCTCGAAAATTAATTTCTTCTAAGAATATTGCGCCAATAGACATATCATTACTCAGTAACGAAGCATTAGTTGCAATTGATTTTCATATAACTATGTACTGTTTAAAGTAGGTGGGATATATATTGCAAATTAATAGTTATTACCGATTATTAATCCAAAGTAAGTCTTACGAAGAAAACCGATGTGGATATGATTTCAACGGCAGCCAGCTATTACCTTGGTGACGGTAGTGTTCAAGGCTAGCTTCCGGTTCCGCCTACAACGCGTTGACGCGAGTATCAAAATAAAATCGCTTTGACTAAATAAAGACCAAGATTAGAGACATAGCAAATATGAAAGCAATAATTCAGCGGGTCACAAAAGCAAGCGTAACAGGTGAACTAAAATTTCCAAAAGAAAGCAAAATGAAAACGATTTAGGAATTTAGATTGCAAAAATGATTTTCGTTATTTGCATACACGGTACAGTAGATGGATTCGGATCAAAATAATTTTTCATAATACTACTACTATATTATATAGTATAGGAATAGTCCCATTTACTACAGCATTTGTTTCCAAAGATTTACTAATTTAACAGCTTATTTTGTGGCACCATGTTTTGGAATTTTCGTCCAAAGGCCAAGAACACATTCGTGGATGTTCTTGGATCTTTACCTTAAAAACAAAAAACAGGGACATTATATTCTAGTCATTGAATAAGCATCAAGTGTTATCTGAAATTTCCTTTTTATGTCCAGGCAAAACAGTTTTTTATGATGTAATTTATATATCTCCTGTTCCAGTGGGTGATGAACTGATTAGCTCTATAGGAAAAGGCCTGTGTGTCCTGGTGGGAATTTCCAGAAAAGACTCACCAGCAGAGACAGAATACATGTAGGTTATTAACACACTTTTGATAAGTCTTTTTCCCAAGAATATTCCAATTTTCATTGTCCCCCCCCATTCTGTGTTGAAAAGGTGGGACATTAAATTGGACCTGTATGTCCAGCCATCAGTCTGTCCATCCATCTTGCTTTATTTTCTGCACAATCACCTCTTTAATAGATTTGAACCAGCTAGATAGTGATGAAACCTAGACTGAATTCAGATTCAGTTGTAAGCATTCTGCATCATCTTTTAGCAAAGTTATAGTTCCTGATAGTCAGACTCACCCTCTTTTGTTTCCATGCAGTTACATTCCACATCATTTAGCAGTTATAGCCCCTGATTTTTTTTAGACCTACCCACTTTTGTGTACACACAAGAGCTCCCTTAATTTAATATTGGATTTGAACTAAACTTAGTATGCAGCTTGCTATTCATGAAGACCTTGCCTGAGTTCACTTGTTAGCCTTCTGTACAATTTGTCTGAGTAATAGTCCTTGATTGTCAAATGTTTGGTTTACTGTTTTTACTTTGAGTGTTGCATTAGGAAGAGTATTATTTTTCATAAAGAGTTAGTCATTTCTCTTATAAGAGGTACCAGTTGAAATTGAATGTCATTTTTATATAAAAAGTTAGTCATTTCTCTTATAAGCTGATACTGAATATCATTTTTATATAAAAATAATAGAATAGAAATAAACTGAGAAACAAGTATCATTGACCATTGAATGTATTGCCTAAATCATGTCAGTATTTCTGATTAAATATTTTAAAATCATTTTGGGCTGCACATAGCAAATAAAAATTCTCATTGTGTTCAATTTTCCAATAGATATAAAAAAAATCCTAAGTAATTAATGTAGTATCACAGTCTGATTACATATTTAATTACAATTTAAAGGCTTTTTGTTGACATAAAAGAAGAATTTCTCACTTGCAGTATATGCTCCATCATAAGTTTATTCCAACTGCAGATTGCATATAATGTAACAGCAGATCTGAGTCTCTCCAGTTTGTTACTTGTAATCCATAGGAAAAAAAAATGGCATGGATGCTGATCTGGTGCATTGTGTTGTGTGTGGTTGAACTCAACTTATGTACAAGTACATGTATATACAGTTGGTCTAAGGTTCACATAAGATATTTTGGAGTTAAGTTTTGCTTAAATAAATTGTTTTAATTCAATAAAAGTAACTGCATTATATCCATTTACTAACACTTAACATGCTGATAAAAGCAGATAAGCAATTAAGTTTATGTGTTTGATTTCTCAATGCAATTTGACCTCTAGAATTTTACAGTTTGATAGCTTATATTTAGGTTGTTTTGTCATTACCAGTGCTAAAGGTTATAAGAAGACAAATTATTTAGAAAATCTTTCATTAGTTGAGTTCACATGGTATGCTCTTTTGTTCAGGGTGAGGAAGATTTTGAATCTCAGAATATTTGATGATGACGATGGCAAGAGGTGGAGTAAAAGTGTCATGGACAAACAAAATGAAGTCCTGTGTGTCAGCCAGGTTTGAATAAAATTTCACAAACAAATCAGCAATGAAAGACAATGTAAGGGACCCATCCTACACATACATTACAAAAAAAGTTAGTCATCCATTATAAGAGGTACCACTTGAAATTAAATGCCAACTTCATTGCACTCTTTCAACATTTGTTTTACCTATATGGTTGTCTTTACATATTGTACATCACATTATGTCACTGTCATTAAATTTCTTAGTTTTATTAATTATTGCCTGTGCTCAGCGTAAACCGTTTACATGCAAATCATGGAGAGGATACATACAGGATACATACATACATACATACGTACATATATATATATATATATATATATATATATATATATATATATATATATATATATATATATATATATATAGGGGTCAAGCTTGACTTGAATTTTAGGGAGAAGTGACTTCGTTTGGACAAAGAAGGTAGCAGTGAGGCATGAACATGGAGAAGTAGGAGCAAGGAAAGAAATGCAATATGTATGTTTGGATGGAGAAATATTATGCATTGTATTTTGGCCATGTGCCTTCAAAAGAGCAAAACAGAAACTACACATTGTAATTAATTTTAACTGACAGGAGTACATAGGTTAGAATATTATAATTACAAATAAGTGCAAATACTTAATCAGATATCACTTAAACAGTATATATCAACAAAGGTATGGAGGTGGTGACTTACCAGACTATTCAAACCACAGTCATCACTGATGTTATGGATAAGAAACCTGAACTTTACAATTATAACATGTTTTGGGAGTAAATTCAAAATTAAATGTGAAATGCTTGGTGATATTTCGAAAAGTAGAAACATTAAATTGCTTGTTCAAGTGGTTATGACTCTTATGGTTTTAAACTAAGTAACAGCAAAAACCACCAAGTTTTGTAAAATTTGGCAGATAATTTATTTGCCTATAATACAAAATGAAAATTGAAAACAAACCTATGGTATTGTGAATTAAATCTCAAAAGCCCAAATGTATGAGTTCCAATGGCTTTCCAGATAAGTTTCAATATTGAATGTGTTGATGCTCCTGTAGTGTTGAATGTGCTTATGTGCCAATGGTATGGAATGAAGTGAAGTGTTAACAGTCTTTTGATGTATCACAATAATATAATCCAAAATCTCCTTGCCTTAATTAACTATAATTCCAAATTAATGTTATAATCCAAGAATTTTATTTAGTACTTTGTAATTTCAGTGAATAATAATTTGAATAAATAAATCCATCCAAATTAAAAACTGAAAAATAATACTGATTTTGCTTCAGATGTTAAGGTAAGAATGAGTAATTTTTCAAGTAAAGAACATGATATAAAAAGCTAAGATGCAATAATAGATCCATGATGTAGGTCAGTTTCCATCCTAAAACATTCAGAGTTTAGGAATTTCCAAGTGAAAAACTAATATCCTACAGTCAGATAGAAGTTAACATGTCTACTTTCATTGATAATGATCTGAATATTTAACCTATTCTCATGGAGAAATATTAGCTATGTATTATATTGTTTACAAAATAAATGTCACTGGTCAGGTACACCATTAACTGGATTTTTGGATAAAAGTCAAGTACAAAGTACAGATATAGATAACATATAATCATAGAAATAAGCCAACAAACATTACAAATTAAATATAGATAACATAGTGGCAGTTGTACCTATTTGTAATTATCATAATATAATTTAAGTATACATATTGAGGAGAATTGATTAAAATATAGTGTTCTAATGTGCTTATGCAAAGTCATATGGCCAAAATAGATGGTGTAAATGCCAAAGGGACGTAAACTTTAAGTATGGGAACAGTTACTTATTAAAATCAAAACTCTGACATTTAACTTCATTCTTTTGTTGCTGATAAAACATGATCATAGCTGTCAATTGATGATGAACTAAAGCATTAATAAACTCAGTGTATGAATGATCTAGATCCTTGCTTCAATGTATGAATGATCTAGCTTCTTGTTTCCAACTGAATAGGCACATAGCAAAGAAAAAAATATGGCACCATGCATGCCATGTGGGAGCATCTATTTTTGGAAACAGGGAGTTTCCTCCTTTGATCACTCACAACAGTCCATCAATAGGATTGCAAATTTATGCTTTTAATATTTGTCTGTGTACTTGTAATAATGCTGCACATTGGATAGATATTTATTTCACAAGAAAAGAGTGATCAAAGAAAACAATCTTGACCTTACAGTGGTTTTTGAGTTCCACAATATAGCATTGTCCAATACGTTTCTGATCTAAAAACAAATTATTTTTAGGCTAACTGTTCTGTCACATAATATTCATACTTGATACAAATTGTATATTTTCTTTAATGTATGTGACCACTGAATTACAAAAACAATAGTCTAATAAAGAGGTACTTCCTAGATATGGAGATAACTGTCATTCTTGTCGCTTGACAGATTCACTTACTCATTTTATGAAGAAAATAATGCAAGCATAGCAGTTAAAATCTTCAGTAAATGTATTTAGAAAGTGCCTTCAATGATTTTATTCTTAAAGAAAAATTGTTGTTTACATGTTATTGCTTCGAGTTTCAAACACGTGTTGGTATGTTTTCATCATTAGATGATAAATTGCAGAAATCAGGCAGTGATAACAAATTACATCATTTTGGAGAGTAAGGGTTAATGGTCAATCAGCTGTAAAAACACATGCCTGTGAATGTGCAAAAGTTTATTTTGTCAGCACAATTGATATCAACACTTGCCTGTAATACATTTTGCCTGTGGCATACCCCACGAGTTACTCGGCTAGGTTGAGGGAGCATTTCAAAAACCATAAACTACTGTCACTCAGTGTACTTCTGTAAAATCATGGGTGAAGTCATTTGTGCTTGCTGATAAATGGTAAGTTTACATTTTTCAGTGACTTAGTTGCCCACTTCACCTGGTAGCATGACCCCTGATATATACAACAAAATTGATCATATGTAAACAAAAATCTTTCAAACTGTTTCTTTGAATAAAATGGGGAGAAATAGTTTCTTTTTTGAAACAAATTATATTGTACAAGAGATTTTGGAGCTTGACAAGAGCTTTTCAAAGCTACACTTGTTTGTGGGTCAAGCACTCTCAAATATGAAAATCAAACCATGCTCTAAGTTGAAGTATATATCTTCTCAGTGTTACTGGTATAGTATGCACTTTAATTGTAACTCACACTCTTTTTTTCTGTGAAAAGTGATTCATAAAAAGAGTATTTTGGTATTAGAAACTTCGCATTAATTTTTATTATTTCACTTAATACCATTTAGCTTGCTGTGGTGGGCAATTCATTCTTTGACAACACTTCTGGTTTTTAATGAATCATTTTATTTCAGTTCACACTGAACATGATACTTAAGGGAAACAAACCAGACTTCCATGATGCAATGGGTCCAGAACTGTCAGAACAGTTTTATGAAAACTTTCTTCAGCAGATGAGAGAGGCCTATGCCCCAGAAAAGATTAAAGGTGAACTTTTTCATGATAATTCAGTATCCTAATGCTTTACAGAGGGGACAGAATTATGGAACTGTATGATCCTGTCTTTCATCGGCATGTGTCAGAACAAACATGGTAATGCATATGCCCATTTAGTGTGTGTGCATAACAATCTTCAGGTTCCTCCAATGGTTTTGTAAGTTCAGATTTTAAAAAGGTTGGAATATGATTAAGTTCTTATTGCAAATTGTGTGAAACATTTTTTAAAGTTTGATCCTCACAATAGGTTTGGTCAGGGGGGCAAAGAGTTGATGTTACTGTGGACTGAGTACTTCATATAAAAAAAATCTGTTGTGCTGCCAAGATTTTTTGGGATAATGTCTCATGTTGACTATCAAAATCTAATGTTTTCTTCAGTAACTGATGGATTGGTGTTTTTTTTTTATATCTAATGCTGACCGTCAAAATATATTGTTTTCTTCTTTAATTGATGGATTTGAGTGGGATTTTTTTATATCTCATACTCAGACCATCAGAATATATTGTTTTCTTCTGTAATTGATAGATTTGAGTGGGCTTTTTATGTCTCACGTTCACCATCAAAATATATTGTTTTCTTCTGTAATTGATGGATTTGGTGGGTTTTTTTATATCTCATGCTGACCATCAAAATATATTGTTTTCTTCTGTAATTGATGGATTTGAGTGGGCTTTTTCATATCTCACGCTGACCATCAAAATATATTGTTTTCTTCTGTAATTGATGGATTTGAGTGGGGTTTTTTTTATATCTTATGCTGACCATCAAAATATATTGTTTTCTTCTGTAATTGATGGATTTTAGTGGGCATTCATTTCCTTCAGTCCAATTATGGACCAGAAAGTGTAATTGCCCAGGTATATGCTGTAAGAATTAAAGGAACTGGTGATTTAATAACAGTGTTGTCCCCAGATCACTGGGCAGGGCATTGTACTGGTTGGCAGTGGTTGCTTGTCAAGGCATTTTAAGCATGGAGTAGTTTTTCTTGGGGGCCCACAATCAATGAGAGAGTATATTTGTATGCATGCTGCTTGTGTATTATTTGCATTGCAAGAGATGGGGCATTCTTGTTTAGTTGGTAGTGATACAATTTAACAGAAATGTTTTCCACAAATTCTTCAAAAGAATAGACTAAATTGGACAGAAACTTCTTGGTTGCAAGGCCATTCTGTTTTATACACATGCTGCCTATTTAGTATCAGTTAGGAATGAATATAGTCAAATCTTAAAACAACTTTTTTTCATGAACAATCCACAGAATTTTTGGAAGAAATTTTGACAGCATCCTACAAAACCAGATTATTTGGTCAACTGCCCTTGTCTTTGACTTTGAGGCAAGTGAGCCATCTCACACCCACTTGGGCATGTTGTTTCATAAACAAGAATTCCATACCTTGTTTGTGAGCAGGCTTCCAAAATAGACACAGGTATATTTAGTATGCTAACTGATATACCACTGTCAGTATGGGTATAATTTTTTATATGTGTGTAGGAATAATCCACAAATTCTCTTCTCCCAGACTTTGTTTTTTTTTAAAATGAGATTGCACAAATTTCTAAGGGTTTCTTTTTCTGCTATTACAGTTATTCTGGACATGTTGCATTAAATTTTACTTGCCTAGTAATATTTGTATTTATGTGTACTTGGCTACGGAACAAAGACCCCTGTGTGTCATCTGGATATTTAGTATGGCATTTTGTGGATCATATTTAGTGTAATTTATGTTATCATCTTATTAGCATACTACTTGTAAATTATAAGGCAAATTATTTACATCCTTTCATCAGATTCATCAGAATGGGTAGACATTTTTTGTACAATTTTGCTGTATCTACTGTTTTGTTTGCTTGCTTGGAGCATGGATTGCGAGTGGTCACAATCTTACTTAGCATCTCATTTTTTGCACAGTTTGGCACAGTAGTATATGTACATCCATTGTTCTTATTCTTGCTGAATTTTGTTCCACTTAATAACTTTTGAAGTACAACTTCATAAATTGAAATCAAGTCTGATGAGGCGTAATATCATAAAAAGCTGTTGTCCAATTTGGTTGAGAGGGGGTTAAGATTTTACAGTGTTATGGCCCCTTTAGCAATTTTGCCTAAACCTCACATTAAGCCTCACAAATATTTCCCTACTGAAACAATTTTGAAGATTTAACCAGTCCTGGTATTGATTTAATATTAATAAGATCTGTTATGTATCAGCTCATTCAAAAGTAACAAAAGAAAAGAGTGAAGACAACAAGCTTTGTAAGTTTTAACAAAAATAATTTATTTCCCTAGAAAACACGGTGAAAAGGTGAAAATATGAAATAGGACTTACAGTTTGTGAAGAAAATCCAAACATTTATCCTAGAATTGTGAAAATATAAAAGTTCGATCAATAAACAGTTCTAACTGAATATAGTTTGAATCTCAAGTTGGTTCCAAGATGGAGGATGATGACATCAGATGAAGTCTTCACACAAATGTCCAGAATTTCACGTTGAACCACAATTTGTACTGTACTATTCCAATTTAGAATGAATTTCACTGAATGTCTTTGTCCTAAACCACTTGTGTAGTTCTCCAGGGGAAAAAAAATATTATTTAAAAAGTAGATGAACTCCTATAGCTGTCATCTATAACAAGACACATCTCGAGCTCTACAGATGTAAAGAAAAATAAACTCATTCCAGCACAAGAAAAATAATACCTTCTTCTCAAGGTATAAGAATGACTCTGACTATTTCACAGGGACCTAAGTGTTTTTAAACCGAACTAAGATGTCATTTCATGCACGCGCACGAAGAACGCGAGGTTATTTCATTATCTAACAATCGCAGTACACAATGTAATCACATATGCTTAAAAAATTACCTTGGCCACAACCAATCGTTTATCCACCTGGCAATCTAAAAAAAAAACTTACGAAAGCCGAGAGTCATATTTATGTTCTAGATAAACACGATGTTTCTTTCAAAAATATCAGATCCCATGAACATAATCATTATCATAATAAAATATAATGATAAAAAAATGAAATAAAAAGAATTCAAATTTTAACACACAAGTAATTAAACTACATAGTCGTAACAGACCTCTTATTGTTTTGATTTGCACTTTTTTCATTCCAAATTTGACTGAGTTATTGTCCCTGGTTGACTTGGTCGTTTGCATTTTTAATCCAGATTTCTTCAAGTCGACCATATTGGCAATGGCTTCAGTGTTTTCTGAGTACAGTTCTAGTTCTGGGTTTTTTATTCAGTTTTTCATCTTCTGTACTTTATCTTAATGAGGCAGTTAATGTTCCAGTTTATTTCTTTCAAAATAGTAAAAATATGTCAGTATTTACACCTTTGTATCATGTGACATAAGTACATAGTATCATACCAATGCAATACTGAAGATATGTAACTGTTTTAGAAATTGTCTTTATAAATTTTCAGATGGAAAATTTGGTGCCATGATGCAGGTTCATATACAGAATGATGGGCCAGTCACAATACCACTTGAAACACCTTCACATTTACAGGTAACCCTGGTACACTCTACCCTAGAAACACCTTCACATTTACAGGTAACCCTAGTTCACAGTACTATTAGAAACACTTTCACATTTACAGGTAACACTTGTACACAATACTACTAGAAACACCTTTACATTTACAGATAACCCTGGTATATTGAAGTCTTATTAATCAAAATTACTATTGGAGAAATGGTATTGGTTGGTTACTGTAAGCAAATTTGTATACAAAACCAATACTATAGCATAAACAAATACACTGATTTAAAGGAGGGGAAAAAGGTGTAATAGTGTTGAAATATGAAAAATATGCTTTTGCCTGTAAACAAATAAAGTATGTTTTATAAAATCCCACAATGCTAACACAAGCAAATTGCTGTTTATTGGTCCTAGCACCAATGAAGCATACAAATGTAATGGGCAAATATTAATATCTTAGCTAACTGCCATTAGTTGATTTATTCCATTTAAAGGAAAAGCCCATGTAACATTTCATTTATTACATATCACATGTAGGAGACATGTTATATATAATCTCCATGCCAGAAGAGATAATATGTTTCACTTTTTTAAATAAATCAGTTGAAAGTACCGTATTATTACTGCCATTGTCAGGTACCATTAGAGATTACCCGATCACAAAGTCGGTGTGCATTTACAGTGGTTATGAGTACTGTGCTGTTTAAATTAATGATTACAATACTTCCATGAAATACAATAACAAAAAATATTTATTTAATCATCAGACATTTCTGATGCTAAGGCTAAAATAGGAACTGATGCATTTAATTTCCAGCCCCCTAAAAGCATGAATTTTTTTAAGTGATAGTTCCACCAATTACTGCATCATCTTTTTGTTTTTCACTCAAAAGCAAACATAACTGAGGGTTTAGTATTGTTACAGTTATGTATTTATGAAAATATTTTAACTGAATAAGCATTCTTATCTGTAGTATGTATAGCATTGCAGTGAACACAAATCAAGCTCATGATGCAGTGAAGCATTTTTAGATCCTCTTTATTTTTCATCATTCATACATTTTACTTGTTCATTGTGATGAAGAACATGTATTATATACACCAGATTTTAAAAAGTTTGAACTAAAATATTTCCTCAAGTATTAGTTTTTCCAAAATCTTGCTTACATTTTCCTTATTTATGAATTCACTATCTGTCATGACAGATAGTGGCAGTTTCAATTCTTTCCCTTTAAGAATCCATAGTTCAGAATTTGAGCATTAAACAAATATATTTTCAGTCAATACTGCCTGGTGTGTACATTTTATGGGATTGATCCTTTTGTGGCAAATTCTAGGCATAATTAATGCAGTTTTATTTCTTACAATTTTCCTTTCACATGTACCTTAGATTGTAATGTTTGCATCATTTCTGTTTATAGGATAAAAAACCAAATACAAGAAGAAATAGTAATAAAAATGCCAACAGCAATAGTGGAGGTTCCAGTGAACAGACTGCATCCAGTATGGAAGGGGCTTCAGCATAGTACAGATATTAGCACAGACAATTATGTTATGATTTGAGAAATGACTGATACAGATGTACTTGAACATTTTGATTGTCATGTGGGAAGAACATTCACTCATTCAGGATTATAATATATAACTATACTGTGAATTCATTATTATTCACTTAGTGCTAGTTTCATGGATTTTGTGGATAAGTTAGATGATGAACTTATAGTAATAATGAAATTTAAATGAGGTTGATATTCAAAGTACCCTCTCCTCCCAGCATATTCCATGGTAAAGAATCACTCATTTATTTTATTACCAACAGTGTTTTTGTTTTAGAGTGATGAGAAATATATATTTTGGTACATTTGTGAAAGATTATGAACACCGGAGGTAACTGAATATGATTTAATATACCCATAAATATTAATGAATTTGAAAGCTCTGAACTGATGAAATGACTCAAATGCTATAACAATAAATACAAAATTAGTAACAGTCGGTTTTTTCTCTGCTGCCCAAAACATGTATATTATATATTATATTATATTATATTATATTATATTATATTATATTATATTATATTTACAACATCTAATAATCACTACAATCAGTCCAATGAAATTTGGAAACATCAGATAAATGTGACAGCAATCAAGTTCTGGAAAATGAAATGTCTGTCATAGTTTGCACTGTTTAAACACACAATTCTTCAAATATGTTACCCAATCATATTACCTTAGGAGAATTTCTGTTACTTGCAAATTCAATCCTCCCAGGTTGAAACTCTTTAGCTAAATAGCTAAAAGCTATCTGCCCACCTAGGTGGCAGTTAGATAGCGAGATCTTCCTTTGATACTGAGATTGGCACCAATTCCTGTGAATCATCAGTTACTACTTCTGCTCTTGCTGAGTAGCCTCACAAAATCCATACAAGCAGTTTGGAAGTTTTCTACCTTAACACAACTTGGAGGGGTTTCCAAGTTTTCTGTTTCTCATATATCCTAACTTTCAATATGTTATCACTTTGCCATCTTCTCACACACTTAGGCACTTTGGTGCATCCCTCCACATTTCACAGTATCGTCCCCTCACATTGCAAGAGCCATATTAATATGTGCATACCTGGTGCATGATAAATAAAACTAATCTAGTATTACTTTATAATTTCCACTGAGGCAGGATACATACAATTAAGTTTCTATATTATATTGTCATAGTGTCTGATTTCATAGTTGTATTCATGATGCTTTACTGATTTTACCTGTATAGAATGCCATTGGTTCCTTCCTACAAGTAACATTGTCTCAGAGTGGATATTGTAGCATATGCTCCATAATTATCAATAATGATGTTTCAGTTCCTTTTTTATATGACAGTTTTTAGTGTAATTTAGAAAACTTGTTCATTTACTGCATAGCTTCAGCTGTTGTCGGATAAGTGCAGGTGAGTTTTCTAGAAATGGAATACTCAGTAGTGTCCAGCTCATATGTGTAACTACTATAAGCAATGCTTTAGGGATTTTACCTATATAGGAAGTAAAAAATTGGCCTTTCAACAGGTAAGTTGTTACTAGAAATGATTATTCTGCTGTCACTTTGTACGTGGAGTTACCATAAGCAATGCTTCAGTGATTTTATCTGTATAGGCTGTAAAAATTGCCTTTCCACAGGTTACCTGATACTACAATTGATTATTTAGCATCCACTTTGTAAATGTTAATAGTGATGCCCTAATTCTCTACCTGTACCGGCTGTGTGCACCGTTTTACAGCTGTCTATCATAGTGGGTAACTCAGCATGGACACTCAAAAGCTCATAAAGCAGGCACTCAATACATTAGATATATATATTGTCTGCTCTTTTTTTTTTTTTAATTTTAGACCATAAGTGAGACCAGCCTGACAACCATTCAACTTGTCAAGATTTCTCTAATTATTGTTCCTTAAATACATGTGAGACTTGTATGTTATGGACAGAAGTCAGTGGGAGGCAATTCTCATGGCACTAAGGGCAAGGTGCAGAAACATGGCTTGAAGGATTTAAACATCTTCTTGCACACAGGTCTGAAACCATATCATTTACTGCAGAGTGAGATGAAGAGCAACAACAGCCTTAGTATTATCATCTCATATCAGAATTACAGCTACATGGATCAATATCCTATACTCTCTCTCAAACTCAAGAACTAGACTGCATAATGCCAGCCAAGATGGCCATGTTCCTTCATGCCTGGACTTGGCTATATAACTCAGATCACAATCGGCCATGTCCACAATTGATCATACTGTATCAGCCATCAGCCAACGAACCATTTTCACGACTTGCACAGTGCTGCTAGGCACTTCCTGGGTATGATGCCCTGTTTAGTGCCGCAATAACCAGGAACCCAGTTCATGAGACCAGTTATACAGCAGACTAACCTGCAAAGAACTTCCTGCAGACGATGCACAGTCCATACAGGCACTCTCATGGATCAGTTTAACCTGCATAGTGCTACCAAGCGCTTCTGTGGACAATGTCCAGTTTATACAGGCACACTCATGGATCAATCTAACCCACTGAGTACATCTAGTCACTTCTGGCATATGATGTCAATCTTGGTTCCTCAGTTCCTAAGAGATGTCTCTTTACTTGCCTTCAAGCATCTGCCATCCGGAGAGAGCTTCTGCTTAATGAGACCTTAACAGGAAGGGGATTTATTCATAATGTGCTGCAAGTATAGTGGACTGTCATTCTCAACATTCTTCTCCAACTACTTCACAGGTAACACAGGAGACATTGGCTTCACTATCTTAATCCAAAACTAATGAAAACTGGCCCTCAAGTTCCATCATCATTGTTAGATCTTACTACGATCAGTGAAATTCTGCCTTGCAGGCTTGGACTGAAGAAGTTTTCTGCCCTTTCCCATTGGGGATGTGTCCTTCTCTTTCCTCTGCATCACCTGGTGGGTCTACAGTTCTAACATCAGGTGACCTTCATCTATGCAAGACTCTACTTTCAACTGCTTCCACAATGTGACAAGTTACTGATATTTTGCGACTGCTTACATCATCGTGTGATCAACATTACATCTAATATCAATGGCGATCTTCAGTAGGCTTCAGCTTGACTTCTCCCACCTCAATTCTCACTGGAAATATGTGGGAGCATGTTTATAGAATGGCCAACTTCGTAACATAGAGGCCGAACATACTATGACCATAGCCATAACAGCAGCTGTCAACTTACAACTTATGGAATGAGATGCAATGCTCTCAATCTCCACCTTCTTAGTGACAATCATAGACCAAGCTATGCTCACAACCTTAATCCAATCTCTTTAATGATCAGGTTGACAGAATTCACAACAGGTCACTAAGGATGCTTTCTATACATTCCTCACATTCTGAGCTAAAGCGGAGGGATTTGCAAGTTAACCAGCAAAGGGTCACAGGTATGTCCTACCAAATTTATAACCATCTAAATCCATTGTTCTTCCAAACTAAGCGGATGAGTCAAAGGGAGTTAAATCAACTTTTTTGCACTCTTGGGTTCATGTTTGGATGCAACATTGGGTTATAATACTGTCTCATGGCTTCCAGAAACTTTGTGATTCACCCACAACAGGCTACAGAACAGTAGGCTATTTATATTCTGGAGCAAGACAGAATTTTTAGGTTCAAGGTTGCTTTCTTGCGCTCCCATAACAATGATTCTGTGATCCAAATAGACACTAAATCTTGACCATTGGACCTACTTTCACACTCTGCACAATATGAGGATGGATGCAAACATGGAGGACTGAGGGAGCAATTTTTCTACTGTTTTGGGATGCCATAGGCATGCGGCCCGCACAGGATCATTATTTACATATCAACATTCTTGGACCTATTATTGACAAGTTGGAAACCAAAATCCCATCCTTTGTCTCACCAGTCCTGGATCCAAAAGGCCTGAATAATCAGTGCTCTTTCTGCTGATTGGAACAGCCAAATGTATAAAGCACTTTATACCAATGTAGGCATCCGTACCACAAAAGCAAACTTCCTATGGCTCTTCGATGAGAAACAGCATCAATTACAATTAAAACTACTGTTTCTTGTTTACTGGCACAATGTATTATCATAGAAGAAAGGATATCAAACAATCAAAGAATATATTTTATCTTCTGTTCATTTTGGATTCACCTTGCTAATGACACTGGATCCTTGCCCAAGTGGAATTTATCATGGGGATTATCCTGGCTGAAGAAGACACTATTTGAACTGCTCTCAAGAGCTCAATTAGTGTACCTCTCATATAAGTCCCACCTCCTCACTGCTTTGGTGATCAACAGGCAAAATCAACAAATACATTTTGTATTGGTCAACATGCAGTTCTGACAAGATGAATCAGTATCACTCATGAAGCCCCCTGCTTTCATTGCCAACAACAGGCTACCATTCCTGGGTAATCAGATATTGGTAATAATTCCTGTCTACACTGGATACTTCATCTCAAGGTCATTTACAGGACCCAGTGCGAGCTCTGAAGTTGTATTATAGAAAGACCAAGCCATTACATTAAAAGAGGTCATGACTCATTTGCCATCAAAGTGGAGTGTTAATGACTGTGTAAGTGTAGTTTGGATTTTTAATGTAGCTTTAACAATTTTTCAGTCATATTGCTATATCTGCAATGTGTCATGTTATAATGATGTCTAGCACTGGGGCTTCATGCCACAGACATGAACCATCATGTCCAACCCAGTCACATTATCCTCACACCAGGTCGACCATTCCTAACACTAACCTCTTAATGCTGAGCACCAAGCGAGGCAGCCGTAAGTACCATTTTTATAAGTCTTTGGTATGACTCTGAGGGGTTTGAACCTGCGACCTCCCATATCTGAGGTGGACACTAACCATTTAGGTCACCGGAGTGGACTGTTAACGACAGTGCTGGGTGGATAGTAAAATGGGAGGTATTAGTCACTACACACATCATGATGAATAAGATATGTGTAGTATATTGGTGGTATGTTTAAGGATAGTAAATAAATAAGTAATGGTCACTGCACATGGCGTGTTGGAAAGTAAATGGAGGATACTGGTCACTACACATTGCATGTTGGATAGTAAATGGGGGATGCCGTAGAGTAGATAAGTAGGTGATGGATAGTAGATAACCGTGTCATGGATAATAGATAAGTAGGTTCACGATAGTAGATTACTAAGTATTGGATAGCAGATCACTATTTAACATTACCTCTTTCATCTAACCCAATACAAAACCAAAAACCAAACACTTTCAGCATAGAGGTGTAATGTTAAATTCTCATTTGACCCCAAGTATGCTCTCAATGTAAACCTACGGCATAATTCTAATTCCTGTTTTCCCATCAAATAACACATATTACCACTTTTGCTGCATATGAGCTACTCACGTGTTGCACATAAGTAGGTATACTAACTTATATGGGATTAAATACTCTTGCAATGATTAAATCTTATGAGCTGTAGTCAATTTTTGTGCTAATGATCATAAATGCCAGAAATTAAGTGCCATCCCACCCTAGATTCACATCTGGATCTTTAAAAAAAAAATTAATTTGCCTTCCTCAGTCTGAAGCAAATTATGGCGAAGTGGGCATATACAGATCAATACTAATCAATAATTTTGCTGTTCTACAGCAAATGTAGTGAAGTGAAATAAGAAATGATTTAATAATTTTATAAACTTTCATTAATATTTCATCATCATTTTAATACTCTAAATAAAAATGGGAATATTTTGAATTTCTACACCCATTTCTACACATTTACAAGAACTATATCAATTCTGACTGGAGATATAATTTCGTCCAGATATTTGGGCCTGGCTTGGACACTGCCCTATTATGATTAAAATGCACCAAAAGCACCGGCAAATTATTGGACAATTAATATGACTTCTGGTAAGGGAAAAGATAAAATTATGTTTCAAGTAAAACATGTAATAGACATGAATAAAATGAAGTAAAAGTTCCATAAAGCAAGATTTACTAAGATTCAATTGGGGTATTTTGATACAAAAAGTTAAAGTGAAGGGCCTCCAATGGATCATCCCTGGCCTGGATTTATTACTTCTAAAGATTTTTTGCTAAGGTCATTTGCTTTTTACTCTTAGTAATTAAAGTTAGAAGTGTTTCAGCAGAAAACCTATGAGAGTAATATTTTTTATTTAATAAAATCTGAAATTAAAAATAAATTGTCAGTAACGGCACTGATTATATAAAATGCTTAAAAAAATGCATAATACAGGTGATAACCTTACACAACAAAAATGTTTCAGGTGTTTAATATGGTAATACAACTAACCTGCCTTCAGAGACCACTGCTATGAAAGACCACAAGTCTTGAGAAACCATTATTTTCTGGACATATGGGGTGGTCTTTCAAGATAAAACCTATTTCACCAAACATATTAAACTTGCTTCCAAATTTTAGTTTTTTTTAAACATTGTCATGGTTTTAACAAATAATTCTCTGCAAAAAAATTTATAAACTTGCACATGGTTTATACAAAAAATTATTCTTAAAGCAAAATTTTTTTCTTGCACATAATTAAATATGTAAGGAAACTTTCATTTAGAAATCCTTTACTGGTGTGCATCATAGGCACATTCAGTTGTACAGTACTGAAGCTGCATTGTATTATCACTGCATTTCCATACAGCTCTTTCCTTAGTAAAAACATTTTTCCACCAGAAGATTTTGTATTTTACAAACTAGTGTTATAAAATATAATATGTACTAGCAAATTATTATTAACTCAGTGTTACTTGTCATATTTTTATTTTGTATCTTGATTCAGTTTAAATTGTAGATCATTCATTATAATTCCTAACACACATTATTTTGTTATATTTGTATCTTATTCTATTCAGATTTATGCATTTTGTGTTCTCAAATTGTTTTCCTGCAAGAACAATACATAACCCCAAACCTGTGATTCTAAAAAATCCTCATCACAGTTACTTAGTTCACATTCTAATATAAACTGGCAAGCAACTGCATACTATACTATATGTTTATCTGGTTTGCATATTAAATTAGTAAACTGAATCTCTTGATATTCCACAAGCGCTATAAAATCTGATCAGAAACATGGCCTTAAGTGTGCTCACAAGCTCAGCCAATCAGAGGCAAGATCACCCCATGAGTATCACTCATATTCAAACTCATCTGAGTTCTTGACACATGCTTACTTACTGATTCTCATCAAAATCTGTAAGAAATATGGCCCTTTGAGTGTAACCTCACAAGATCAACCAATCAGATGCAATATCATGTTATTAATATGCATATCAGTCATTTATAATTGAACTCATCTGAAACCTTTATAATATGCTGGCGACACACGATATATACATGCAAACTAAAAATGTGCAATTCAAAGTTACATCAGCAAACACCCTTTACTTTGAGGTCTGATTTTTATCAAAATATTACCTTTTCATTTTTAAAGTGCACTTCACTAACTTCAAATAAAGGCTTGTATTATTATTGTGCCAGATCATACAAAAATAGGCAGACACAGCTAAGAGATCAGGCATACAATAAACATGATTGCTTTTAAGATACCATAGCCTTTATTCCTCTTGAAATTTAAAAACTACATATTTTCAGGAATACCTCTTGCTCTAATTAGAGTTCAAAACAATGGGCACATTTTTTTTTGAGGAAACAATAATGCATACCTGAACTTTATTTTGAATGATGATATCAATTATATCATGAATGAATTCCAACATTCCCTGATGGAGTGAACAGTCAAGTTTAGGGTAGTGCTTAAGATGTTATACCTGAGAGTCAAATAAAAAGTCCTAATGCTAACACATGTATTTAAAAAAAATAATTAGTCTGCAGCAGTTTTTCATGTGTCTGACAGTTTGGGACTCTTCCTAGGGCATCCAAAGGAATGTACAATATAAATATCACAGACCCAGCTATGTGAAAAATTAGTATCCAAACATTATATCAACAAGAGTTCAACATTTTGTCACTCATCACAAATAGATCTGATCTGTTCATAACAGGAGATGACTGAAATTGTAAAAAGTGTAAAAATTGTTACAGGATGTATTCCAAAATGAGGAACCTAATGTAAAATGCAAATCTGTTGCACTATATTCCTGTTTTATAGTTCTGTGCCATCTCAAATGAAAATCTTTCTTTCCCCTCTTTCTTTAGTGTTCAAATTTAGGAGCAATAGGAATAAATGATGATGAATATCCATGAAAAAATTTAGGTTTTGTCTGTTTTGAGCATTTTTGTTTGGATTTTTCTGCTACCGATCCAATACAGCTAGGTGCAGTATGGTCATTTTGTGTTCTACTGATAGACTGGTTCAACTGACCATCAATGACAGCTGCTGCATTCAAACTTGAATTTAATTCACCAGCCTGCATTAAACCTCCTGAACTGGTATTTTTCTTTGATTCTACTTCCGCAGTGTTTTCAGCATTAGCATGCAGAACAACATCAGTGATTTTCAAACTGTCATAAGATCTCTTCCTGAAAGGAACTGAATTTCTGCGCATTATCATTGGAATCTTGGAAAACTTCTTTCTTCCTCTGTTAGATCCCATGTTATGCATTACTTTGCCAGGGTAGACAACAAAATTTGAAATATCTGAATTATTCATATTTTTCGCAGGTGAGCTATGTATCTTCTGTTTCATTCCATTAAATTTAGCAACACACTTCTGCTCTTGGTCACTACTAATGTAAGTCTCCATGCTTTGCTGCAACTTTGCGGCAGAAAAATTCATATGCAAATTTGAAACTGCTGATGGCACCAATGTAACCATTGCTCCAGGAGGGTTTTGAATAATAATACCTTCTGTAGACTGTGATTGTCCTGTAGGTGAATACAAAGGAATTCCTGGGATGATAGGCAGACCCAGTGCAGAATTATGAGACTGATCCAGGAATTGTGTACATGTTCCAAGTGTGTTACCATCTGTAAACTTATTGGCCCTTGATTGCGCTACTTTGCCACTGTGTATGTTGGAAGTGCTCATTTGCATAGTTTGTGCCTCAGAAGTGCTTGCAATTGAAAGCATTTGTGCATCTTTTAATATCAACATATCATTCTCAAGTAAAGTGTACTTATCACTCGTTTCTCCAAAACAATCTTCCTCAGTTTTGATAACAGGAAGACTACTATTAAATGCTGACCATCTGGTATCCTCTGTACTCAATTTTCTATTGCAACTTGAGAAGTCATTTTGAGATTGACCTCTTCCCTTGAAACAATGTGGTAATCCATGATCAGCACTGCAGGTTGCCTCTTGGTTCACATGATATCCTGATTCTGGACATGCAAATGCGCAGTTTTCAAGAATAATGCCACAATTGTCGGGAGGTAACACCTTTGGTACTGGTGATTCTGGTGGAGATATTGGTTCACTTTTGACCATGGCTGGAAACAGAGAACTTAGAGATGTTCTAGCAGATTTACACTCTATTCTTTCAAGTGTTGGCATTGTTCTTTCATCACTGCATGATGGTATATATCTGGGTGTTTCACATTTCACCAAACTTGGCATTGGTATCTCATCGCTAAAGGAAGAATTATTGGATTCCATGTTAGCAGCTGCTTTTTCTAGTAAACATTCTTGTTTAACATTTTCTGGGAGTGTTTGTTTCAAAGATGCAGTCTCTTTATGTTCAGGTGAACTGACACCTTTATCTAATAGGTTGGGTTCCACAACTGACTTCCTTTCAATCCTTACTATTACTGGTGAATGCAAGTTTATATCTCCAGCACATGTATTGTGAACTGAGTAATTAAGTGTTTTAATATAAATACTACCCGTGTTATCATTTATATTAGCCACTGGTTTCACCTCCGTTGAGCTGCTTACATATGTATTCATATCTGTGCTTCCCACTTTGCTTCCCTTGCTGATGTTTGATAACTGGTTCAAAAGTTTTGTCATCTGCATCTTCTGGAGTCCCATTTCAAGTTGCTTACCACTACTCTGTACACCATACACAAAATGTACCACACTTTCAAGTTCTGGGCGTGAAACTCCAGCTTTTATGACTATAGGTCCATTGTTTGCATTCACCACAAACCTGTAAAATTTCTCGTCTGCCGCAACAAGAAGCAAGCCATGCACTGGAAATGTGGATGCATCATCTGCAACAAGATGCACGTCACACAGCTGACCTTCCTTTCGCATTTGGTTCAAACGATGTATCAAATAAGTATCTGCCATTTTTTTCGAGTCTCGTTCAATTATGATGTCCGCGTAACTTAACCAATCAAACTTAACAACGTTCAACAATTCAGTTAACCAATAGGATTCTCTTTTATGCATGTGACCAATGAAACACTGGAGGTGTGTCTTATCTAGGCCTATAGGCAAGACTTTGCAACAGGAGAGCGTTTGGTTGACGTAGAATATCAAAATGGTGGACGTAGCTCAGCTTTCCTTATTCGCCAACTATTCTAATTTCTATTCTATTTTGACAGTTCTCGTATGCTTTATAGTGATGGTTGTTTTCATATTACGGTGAGGTTTTCACATAATTATTTATTAGCACAGTTCGTTCTACAAGGCATAGCGAGTATTTCCGATCTGTAATTCAGTAAATTTTCAAGTTAGCGTTATTAAATGTAGCTAGAACTACGAATTCGTTTGAAATAACGAAACGAATTAAGTACTTATAGGTATATACATCTAATGACACAGACCTGAAAGTGTACTGAGTTACATATAGGAAAATAAGCGATGTTATGTGGAGCGAACTACATTACAAAAGTAAATTTTGTTGGTTAAGGTCAAAATGTTAAGTAAACATCCTGTCCATCGAAACACCCCAAACCCACGAATCACCCCGAACCCACTCGTTACATATATAACGAAATAATTTTTTTTTAAAAATATTGTTTATTTATATAATTTACTGGAATTATCGGTAAGAAAAGAGCTCAAATTACTTTACAACAAATTTACACAGTAGTACATACATAGATATGAACATGGAAAGAAACTTAAGAACAAAAGAGAACAAAACGACCATTGAACTATTACAAACAAAAAAGTGAATGTCTTTTTTAATGTATCTGTGTGTAGGAGGGGTAAATATTCCTTAAGAGATCGGCAAGTAGATCTCTGCTTTTTTCTGTTTTTTTCCTGACATTTCTGGTGGCAGAAATGTCAGGAAAAAGCAGGCATCTACTTGTTGGTCCACAGAGAGAGAGAGAGATTGAATGAGGGGGAAGATGTGTAGGAAGGCATGTATGTGACTAGGATGGCACATACATACATACATACATACATACATGTAAACCTACTAAGGCATCATTACAGGAGAGAAATGTAGAGACACATTATCTTAGAGAATGAGGGACAGAAGGATGAAGGCATGGAGGAATGTTTATGGATGAAATAGATAAATAGGTAGCAAGACAGATAGACAAAAATAAATGAATGCACAAACCTATCAACTGAGGGCATGAGACCGGAAAACAAACAGCTAAAAAATGAAGGACAGGAAAGAAGAAGAGAAACAACTGCACCACTTCATAAATATCTAAATTGGCAAATAATGCATAGATTGATTCATTGGTGCAAATAAAATTGATCTATCTCAAATTATCCCGCACATTATATAATCGGAACAAATATGAACATAAATTTTACATTGCTGAAATACTGGCTGCATGTATATGAACTGCCAACATTACAAAACAGTCCAAACTCTTCTGAAGACAAGTATTCACTATTTGAATGAAACCACTGATGGCAGGAGTCGCAAAAATGCAATCTGTAAAGCAATTGAAATGAAGGGAACCACAAGGCCAGAATGCAGTTCTTCTGAAACACATCATTTTGCACCTTTTTGAAGTCATTTTTCAAGGAAAATTATCCCAATACTACTGTGGATTTTTGCGTGGACACCTCTTGGACCACTGGCTATGTTAAACTGGTAGTTCTCAAGGGTCAAGTTAGACTTGAATTTTAGGGAGATGTAACTTCTCCTTTTGGACAGAACAGGGAGAAGTGAGAGCTGAACAGGGTGAAGTGAGAGCTAAGCAGGGAGAAGTGGGAGCAAAGCGAGACATGCAATATATGTGTATGTGTGTGTGTTGTTTTCATTTTCTTATTTGAATTATGCCCTCTATTTCCCAGTATGCATATTTGCATTTAACATTGGTTTTAAGCAATATTTCATTTTCAGGTAGAAAGTTTTCTGACTTCTATCTTTATTATCAACACAGTTGGATCATGTTTAAAAACTGTTCATATTCAGTGTATTTTGGCAATATGACTTAAAAAAGAGAACAACAGAAACTATATGTTGTAATGAATTTTAACTGAATAACTAGATTACAATATTGTAATTGCAAGTTGGCACAAATGCTTAATCAACTACCCTTAATCAAGAATGTTTCTTTTGACTTCTTTCTGAAAGTTCACTATAAAATGGCATTTGAAAAGATTTCTAAACTGGTTTGAAACCACCACTGTACCATGTACATGGGAGCAAATGCGCACATCTTTCAAATCATTCTGTTGTCCTAATTTCTTTGTTGCTGATAAAACTTTACAGTACAGTAACTGTTCATAGACAAAACACTGAAGAATTAAAGTCTTTATATGAATGAACTAAACCCTTTTTTTTCAACCAAATCAACACAACCATCATGCAAGTGCATCTAGTTTTAGAAAGAAGGGTTTTGTTAATTTCACCAGTCATTTCATAGCTTCGTTACAACAGTCCATTGATAGGATTGCAAATACAAGGTGTTATTATTTGTCTGTGTACTTGGTGTAATATTAGGCATTGGTAAATAGTATTTGCTTTGCTTGGGGGGGGGGCAGTCTTCATATTTTCACAAAAATGAGTAAACTCTGAATACAATCTTGACCTTGCAGCATTTCTCAAATTCCACAATATAGCATTGTCCCGTATATTTCTGACCATTTAATTGCATTTTAAAGCTAAATCTTTACTAAAATAATATATAGACTCTGCTTTTTATGAACAGTATATTTTTCTGAATTTATTTGCCCAGTGGTTTACGAAAATAAAACAGTACTTCCCAGAATAGTGATGTCTGCCATTATAATAATTCCCCGTGACAGGTTCACTTATGGTTCCAGACTGACTTTTATGCAGAAATAGTGTATGTGCAGCAGTTAAAACATTCATGTTACTGATTCTATTCGTAAAACTCAAATTGCTATTAACATAAGTTCTAGTTTCGAAACACAATTTTGTATGGTTTTATTGGTTTTGGAAGAAAAAAATTAACTATTAATAAATAGCCAAGCGGTCTTTATGGTTAAAGACCAAGTGTTCCATTTAAAATGGAAATAGCTTGGCTAGTTGAGGGTGGCAGAAGGGCACGCCTAAACGATGCCAACCTCAAGTGGACTGATGATCCACACTGCTTTCCTCAGTGACCTTTACCCTCCCACCCTCCAAAGAAGCAATGTATAAAAGGAAAGAAACAGAAGTTCATTTGTATTGTATGTCTGCTTGTTGTGCCTTTTATTTAGTACTTTCACAGGTGGTCATATAAATATTGTGTTTGGGTGTTGTTTTTGTGTTGTTCTGCAAAATACTGTTAATCTCGTCTGTTTCACATATTCCAAGTTGACCCCTACTACCTGACATTAACCAATAGCATTGGTGTCCCACCTTCATTATACCCTACTTTTGAGGGGTCCCATATGTATTTGTTTATTGTTTGGTGATATGTTTGTTTGTTTTGTTGTTAAGCAATGTTAGTGTCTATGTGGTGCCTTTGTTTGTTTTAGTATGTTACTATTCTGTTAGTAGTTCTCTTCAGTGTACATGGTGATGATAGCCATATATACTTGCAAAATTCAGTCTCAGTTGAGCCTTTCACATTTGACCATACAGTTTACAATATCTTTTATATATGCCTTCTAAAGGTTTCTTTCCGTGATCCATGCATCATGCAGATATTTATAAATAAGAGCCTGCATGACCATGGATCTTATACTAGCCAATTTTTTTCCATATTGTTCCTAAGTTACATCCAAGTTTTTATGTTTTGTTTTAAAACCTAAGTTTGGGCTAAAGTCTGATACTACTGATATAATTCAATGCTGAAAAAAAACACCCTAATAGAAATGAAGTACAGTATGTTTCATTAACTTTATATACTGCTCATGAAAAAACAAAATGATGAATGAAAACATCATAGAGCTACAAAACTGTATGGATGTTTAATTTCTCAGATCACATCAGTAATAACATAAGTACTTCAATAATAAATGGGTGTATATAAAATGATCAAACAGGCAATCAGAACAAATAAAGAGTGGACATAATGCATTGAGTAAGCAAATACTTGTGGGAAATTATCAACTCATAAATTGGTTTAAAAAATAACTGATGCCATTGAATTTCTTCAGTATATATAATTTGTCATTAACATACCACCAAAGATTTCCAGTTACACAAACAGCATATTAACATCAGTCATGTATGTTGTTATGAGTCTATGATTTTAAAGTAAGTAACAGAAAAGAGTGAAAAGCAACAAACTTTGTCAAAGTCAACAGATAGTTCATTTCCCTAGAATACAAAGTAAAAATGAAAAAAGAAAAAGAACTTAAGGTATTGTGAATTACATCCCAAAATAATCCTAGAATTACAGACACAAGTCTGAATAATAAAAGTTTTGAATAAACTTTAGTGGAAATCCAAATTAAATTCAACACTGAAAGTGTTCATGTGTCTGTGACTCTGTGGTGCCATGTATCATGGTGTTGTACCAAGTCTTTTATAGAAACACAGTAATAATTCCAGTTTGAATTCACTGTAAATCCCATTGAATGCCTCTGTCCAAGAATCTTATTTTTTATGAGCACGCTGTATTTCCAGAGAAAAATTACTTGAATAAGAAATAGATTTCAGCCCAAATGAACTACTGGACACAACAAATACAAACTGATTCTGCTAGATCTTAAAGCACGAATGACTAATTTTCAAATAATCAAGATTAATATTTTAAATTAAGATGTGAAAAGATACCCCAGATAAGGGTAAAAAGTACACTGTTCTAGTAAGATCTTAGTTACAGTTAGAAAGTCCCTCACCAAATTCACAGTAAAACATATGACGATCATCACATAGTCTGCTTAAAAAAAAATACAATGTCCTTGACTCTGCTTAAGATAATGATCCTCACTCGGAGGCAAAAAGTTGTGTATCAAAACTATCACTGATTTTGGACAAGGTCAGCCACTAGATTCAATTTTTCATTACCCACAGCATATAATAAATAAAAAATTAAAACAATAGCTAACCAACAATGCAAATTAAATAAGCATAACAATGTAGACTGAAACCCCGGGCTATTGTTGTCTGAAAATGACCGGCTGAATACAATGGTAAAAACATGACAAAGGAATGACTATTGTATTCATGATTGAGCTGATAATTACAGTATGGACTGAGCAATTTTTCAATTGCTGGTTTATTGTAATTCCAATAAATTATATAAATAAATAGCATTGTTTGTTTTATTCCTTTGTATATGTAATAAGACGGTTTGTGGTGATTCAAAGGTTTATGGTGTTTCGAAGGCTTTGGGTGTATTGATGGACTCGTAAATATCTACTGAGTGCTCATCAATCCTAATGATCAAGTACACAGGTATCCGATCAATGGGAAATTGTATTAAATGTGTACATACCTGAATAAATCCATGAATTCAGTTTTAGCTCACATAGCAGCATAAAAAGAGTTCTGAATTATCTGATTCACAATATCCCATAGTATGTTAATCCCCCGTGTTTTACAGATAAACAATGAAAAATAATGAAAAATAAACAATGAAAGTTAAGTCTACAAATAAACAATGAAAGTTAAATCCATATTTTTTTAAATTTCAAGTATCCTGTAAATGTCACTACCAAATGTCATCTGATACAAAGTCCAAGAATTCATCCTGATTGTCTGATGGAGTTAAGAAATTCTCTATTATCATCTAGAAAATCATCATGGTCTAGTAATTATGAATATTGTCTAGCTCCTTAATTTCTTGGCCTCACTGCCATGTGTGGGTGGTTATGTAGAGACTGAGCATGGGCTCTGTAAGTAACACTTTGGTCATACCGTTTATGAAATATATTAAAGGTTGCAACTTCTTAGTTGTGCAGCAATACCAAAGAACCATACCTGTCAACATTTCAAAAGCCATGTAGGGAGATTGAATAAAAAAATATGGAGATTTGGACCTAAAGTTGGCAGGTTTTTATGTGGCATTTTAAAGTGCCAGTTTCAGTAAATATTGACTGATCTTCTGGGTCCAATATGCATGAAATTCTCAAAGGAAGTGCCAGAGGCATCTGCAGAAACTTTTCTAGGGGGTGGAGAGAGGGCAAATATGTAGTGGTTAGCCATTAAATTTTAAGGATGTTGGCCTAATCATGTTTAAAGGTGAAATTGGGAGGGGAACTGGGAGTGCCCATGGGACATTCAGTTTCTCTTTGTGAAGTGCCTTTTTCTCCCCCAGGATGTGCCCCCTTCTCATATAGTCATATTCTGGTCAGCTGTGGCCAAACTGCAGAATAGTTAAAGGTTAGTCATAAGTAAACAAGCAAGAAAGCCATTGTCACTAATTAACAATCATTGCATTTATCTTGTGAAAAGGACGATCCCCCTCCCCCTCCGACATATTTTAAAG